>JASBWR010000083.1:0-126105 GCA_030039265.1 Naganishia cerealis
TTGCCTAACGTTTACTTCCAGCACACTCACCGAAGTACGCATAAACCCGTAAAACCCCATAGATGTAACATCATGCCACAACGTATTTGAGGTAACCGGGAAGGATTTCGGGTATTTGAAGAGAATTCTGTAAGGTCCGGTCGTGATATCTGGAAATTGACAGCTTTGTCAGCCAAAGTCTTATAGCATCACTGGCTGCTACGTTTCGCTGGCTCACCTTCCGCCTGAGCCGGACTGACATGGCTATAAGAACAATCGGGATCCTGATACCTCTTGCCGTTGGGACATGCTTCTGAACGCAATACGATCCCACTCGCTTCGGTTGCAACGGGCCTAGGATGCGAGTATGGACCTCGCTTGTTGGTACATCCCACACCGAATTTGCAAATCTCCATAGAAGGAGCCGTATCTAGCAAGGCGGCTTCATTGACTAATGATCGATTACCCACAACCCTTCCAGCCTGCCTGGGAACTGATAGTGTGGCTTCCAATGTGCCGTTGTGGCTGAGCGGAAATATGGCGCCGTGCAGTGGGTTGCGGCTAAAAGTAACAAGAATCAACAAGCGTGAAAGAGAGAAAAGATAAACAATAGCCTTACCTGAGCTGGAATATTTCCGTTCTGTAACGCCTGAGCCATCTGCTACATCATCAGCTGCATCTTCATCATCTTTTCCTGCTGCTGAACCATAATACTTTGCATTGCAAACGCTTTCAGATCACCAGGGAAAGGTGGAGGGAAGAAACCAGGGTTCGGTTGATGAGCGCTTCTTTGTTGGAAAAGTCGTGCATCTAGCAATATAATGATGTATCAATTTCGAGTCCCCGCATAGGCAAGTTTAGTATGCGATCTGAGTAGGGGCAACACCGTAAATCGGTGATACTGACGATCCGAAAGATCTTCGTTTATCTGATCTGTAAATCATCGGATGATCGTCAGTGAGCCTGGCCACCTAAGATCTGATACCTTGCACATACCAGCTGTCTTTTGATTGGCTGGCATATTAAACGCCACAACGGCGTTCCTCAATGTCTCCATTCCTGCTGGTCTCGCTGCGCCGGTCGATGTGGTCATCTCGGTTGTCCGGCTACCAGAGGTACACTGTATGGATTCTCCGTTGCTGGGGTGCCTGCCATTGACTTCGAGGCAGGAGCCATCACGCCTTCAATTACAGAAGTTGACGGTCGTCCGCCATGACGTGCCACGTATTTGTTTAAAATTGGGACGCTATCCTAAGCATTCTTGTACGATCCTGGACGCATCGCATCTGCAAAAGACATATGGCGTGTTGGGTGAGGAGCACGAGAAATACCGAAAGAATCATTATCACCTGACTTTGCAAGGTGGATTGGGGAATTCAGATTCGGAAACCCCTTCAAGCCATGTTGCTGACTCCCATGGCTGCACAACCGCGATTTGAATGGTTTCCGGCCATCGCTCCGATGTCTCCTGCCATATAAACACACCAAAATGCAAGACGTTGCCCCATTGAAGTCGGTCGATGCGCTGAATGTTTGTCAATCCCGTATGCGAACGCTCGTTTTTATCGTAAGCCTGATCATACTAGGGTTTGGTAACATGGGGTTCATAATGGGGGAACTGCAATTAGCTCAGCTGATCAACGTCTCGGAGAGGTGAAGCATGTGTTAAGAAATTTTATTTACCAAAACCCAGCTAGCATCCTTGGTATTTCCCCGCCTGCACTGGTCTGTCCAGTACAATTGTCTACCATCGTCGGCACTGGACCTCTAGCATGCATATACAGTCTTGGGGATAGTGGAAACAGTTTTGAGAGGTACGTGGATAGTTCGAGATCGGCCATGGTAGTGATTTGAAGAGTATCCTCGAGTTTGCAAAAAGCCGCATATAGCGACGAGTACCCTCGGAGGAAGACGATAGCTGGGGGAAACTTTGTCGAAAAGGATGGACTGATCATCTTGGTCAAACCAGGTGGGTCGGTACTTGTTCCCAGCCTCCCATTCTATGATACGCGCGCGGTTTGGAGGCGAGAATCCAAGCATTATATGATATATCTGTGGCACGAAACAAGCCGGGGTATCTTAGGCTAGAGCTAGAGCGGTACAGGATGTGTTCACTTGCTCTTACCTGTTCTTGCTTGACTATCCTGTTACTCAAAGCGACCACCGGTAGCTGGTTATTGTTGAGCTCCCTCTTTTGCCAGCCGCCAAATCTCTCAATCGCGAAGCACCAATATCGGCAGGGGGGTCCTTGCCAGACGATATAATCGACGATGTGAAGCAATGCATGTACTGGTACTGTACAAAAGGGAAGATGAGATGGTAACTATCTATAGTACAATCTAAGCAGAGGAAGCGGTTAGTCGTCGGTATCCGGACGGACAGGGGAATGGGGTGCCGGCTCACTTCTCGTAATCTAGTACCCATTGTGCTATCTTGAGTTTCAGGCGAGGAAGATCTGCAGCGACTAGCTCGATCTTGGTAATAGTTCGTGCAATCTCCGATAAACCGAGAAAATGTTTGAAGTAAACCGAAGGAAGGCGATCTTTTAACACGATAGGCCCCAGGAATAGTAGAAAGTAGGAATATGTCTCCGCAGTCCACCATCCGCGCGAATCCAGATCCTGTACCCGCGAAGCTATATTGGAGGGGACACGTGCGTTGGATCTGGCCAACTCTCTTGACATAGCCTTCCAGGCCGGGCTGCGGTCGCCTATGACGAAGGTATCTTGTAGCCTCTCTAGATTCTCATCCGTGGTATTACCCATTTTGTAGGTTCCGGCCCATGCCGACAGTAGCGCCTTCATCAAATTCTCAAAAAGCAGGTGCATGATATCGATCGTGAATGACCATGGAAACGAGCATGATCCGATCACGGACAAGATTGCCTATCACCAGAAGGGAGAGGAGAGCGGTCAGCTGCCGTTTCTTTATCAGGTGACTTACTACCTTTCGTACTCCGTCTGCCTTGCCCATATCTTGTTGGACCTGCATTTTGAGTTTTGTATTATCACATGTACTAATCCATGTCGCGGTCCGTTTCGTTTCTTCATTATTCCGCAAAGGTAGTTTCAGGTATGCGTCTACATCAACCTCTGTGACAGCTGTACCGGGAGGCGTTATGCACGCGTAATACGTCACGGTCTTTTTGTCAGTGGTTGGAGTTACGCTATGCGTGCAGCACCTACAGGGGACTTTGGAATTGATGCCTTTGAAATGCGTCAACTGTTATTTTGCTTTGTGTCGGTCAAAAGCAGAGGCGTTAAGTTGTGAACGCAAAAAAGCACATACTTTGGAAATTGCCGGCATATCCCCTGCAACGATAATGATATGCGCTTTCATAGTGAAGGGGACCAGCTTTTCCCCTTCCCAACGCACTGCTTTGACTCCTTCTACAGCCAACATCCGGAGGTTCTTTACAAGTGGTACCAGGAATGTGTCGAGAAGAAATGTGTTTTGATTATTTGCCGAAGAGGCGAAGCGTTTTTCTTTTCTTCCAGGAATGAGGCCGCAGCATATCAAGCTATTGTGATGGTTTCTAAGATAGTCGGGCATTGAATAGTTAGTCAGAAGCAAGGGCCAACAATCTACCGGACTTCTCGAAAAGAGAGGGATCCCATCAGTACCCAATCCCAGCGCAATGTCGGTGTCATTTTCGAAGTACCGGCGTGGAGGCTCGACTTCGCTCCCCGCCCAGGTGACGTTCGTCTCTAATAAAGCTTCAAAATGTTTCCCGTCGAAAACGTCCTCAAGTAAGTCGGGGTCGTGGGTACGGGTTGCACGATAAGCGAGGTGCTGACAGGCTTCTTTGTCCCGCCACATGGCTTTCAGGCGACCAAGAGGGGAGATATATGTGTAGGTTTGACGGGCCTTGCGTCTACCCTGGCAGTCCTGAGAATTGCAGCATTCGGTGTAAGCTAGAATGATCTGGGCAGTTGAAAAGACTAACCACTATCCATCTAGAACGCTGGCACAATGGACATGATTCCCAGTCCTTGTACGGGCCAGTAAATGCGATACAGCCGTTGCCGCAGCAATCGATATGTTGACCCTGCAGGTTGGTTTCTTTTTCTAGCTCCCGCCTGATCCGGAACTCTGACAGGAAGGTATCTTCTTCAAACTCCGTACCAGGCATGTTTTGTAGCTTGTCGTTGTCAGATTGTGTCATTCTGGTTGATAGGATTGCCTGAGCCACTAGCTTGACTCGTTCGTCCTCCGACATACGCCGAGACACTGGGAAAAGAGAGGAATATAACAGGTATGACCGTATGAGCGCGCAATCGCCAAGGTGTTTTTTCTTCTTACAGTAGGCTGCCCATTCCTTGTTTAGCACCTCAGCTTCCATTTGGTCATCGAGACTCCCATCATCCAAACTCTGGCGCTGGAACAATCCATCTTGAGTGTCACGCAACATTTCAGATGGTTCTCTGATGACTGCCTCGCCAAAAGCCCATTCCAGGTTATCACCATCATCACTTTCGTCGTCCATATCCTCAATTTCCCGCGACCCATCGTCCAGCGACCCAGGCAGTGGCTCGGCAGACAGGGTTTCCCACGCAGGGCTCTCCAAGCGAGGAGATGTAAGCGGTCCAATCCGATTAGGGAGGAGCGGGAGGGTGTTTGGCTGAGATGGTGGCATTTGAACGGCAGGTGTAGGTATAAGCGTTGAGTCTTGGCAACTGGGTGCCCTAGGTGCTGATGCTTCAAGCTGGTTTATGCTAGGGTAGAAGTACTGCACTAACATCGGGGGAACAGGTACGTTGCGAGGTAAGTCATGTGCTACATCGGCAAGCGCAGAAAGAAGCGTACTGAAATCGTCATGTAGCACAGCATCACTTGAATCTTGAAAGCGCTCTTGGAGCCTCGCTCTCTGTTTAAGTATAGAGTCTACTGTCAGCCTATGCTGCATGTTTCCGCTTCCCAAGGCTTGATTACGAAAGTAAGCGTACCTTTAAAACCACACCGAAAATTTCATCGACCTTTGACTGCCTTCTTTGACGTGCAAGGATAGACGGCCGAGATCCCGAAAAGCATACCGGACGCGGAGGTATGCCAATCATTGCTGCTGAGTGTCTCGTAATAATTGCCTGGACTGATAGTAAACACGTTCTCTTTTGACGATCGTGGAGATACTGTGTTGCTGCAAGACTGGACTTGGAGGTGGTCTCTACGCGTTCTGGAAATCTGAGGGGTAAGGCATGATCGGTGGCCTGGTGCTGCTGACGTTAGAGCTCGATTGACGTCACTCCAGCCCACAGGATCCCAGCGCGCGGGCGCCCAACCAGCTCAGAGTAGCTCAAGTTTGCAATCGGCAGCTCAGTCGGACGGTAGCAAGAGGCGACTCTCAGACGAATTGATACTGTAACGAGGATAGGGTATCACCATGGAGATTGGTCATCAACATGGTCAGGAATAATACTCACACGACAAGAAAGAGGAATGCAATCGATCAACAAGTCTCCAGCTTGCCTGTAATGCCGTCTGTATCATCGAGAAAAGGACGGACCGCTCGGACAGATCCGCGGGCTCCAGCGGCTCCTACTGCAAAGCTGAACCAACCGTCCGTCGCCGCTTACAACACATACTGCGACAGCGACGGACTGACGCCGTTCGTTCCCGCTACCCTCCGTCGCCTGCAGGCCTCTCCTAGCGATCCGGCGTCAAGCGGACAGTCCGCAGCCATCACCCTGCAAACTGCCATGTTGGCGGCGGAAGGCGTCAATCCGGACACTCCCGCAGACAGCACCACGCCGAGGGATGACGAAGTAGCAGCGTTGAGAGCGAGGATAAAAGCTCTCGAAAGAGAAAATCTGATGTCGGCTGAGGCCAGGCAGGAGGCTGAGCAGGGAAGGCAGGAAGCTGAAGCAAGAGAAATGCAACTTCAGCGTAAGTGGTTTCGGCGTTTGTTATGATTACAGAACGTGGCGGCCGGTGTAGGACTGAGTATTGTGTTCTAGGCCGTGCGCGCGAGGCCCAATTTCAAAAGTTTGTGAAGCAGATGAGGCCTATCCCCCGTCCCAGCCGACCTCGCAACGCAACCTGGTCCTGGGCAAAAATGGAGGAGATGCTTGGTCTGCCTGGCCCTGCCAACAAACGTGACGCTACTGAAGTCGAGAAGGCGCGTGCCATCGTTTACCATTGGATTCTGGTGCGTTTTGGTCTCATTGGAACGCTTGTCGTCGCTAACATTGCGACTGGCCACGTCAGCACACCTCGAGGTGGGTTTTGGATAAATCCCACTCCGATCTAGCCGTTCCCATGGGCTCGGCGCCGCGAGATATTGGGTGTGCAAAGAGAAAGGCCATGATGAATCTGGTGCGACTAACCCTAATATGCGAACATATCGTGTTCAGATGCTAAGACTTCTTTTACGCTATGACCTTCGTTTTATCAAGTTTCGGGATGAAGTAAAAAAATATGCATTCCTGTGGCCAGTATTCTACCATCCTGGTGTGGATAAGAAGGCCGGCACCTCACGCTTCCGAAACGAATGGCCTATGAAGGAAATCTTGGCCAGAACCATGAAAAACGAGCGGTAAGTATGATTTGCTAATGCCCGATATGGTTAAGTAGGTGGTCAATCTTAATGCTGATGTGCCTTGATAATGTGAGCAGAGACGGCTTGAAGCGCCCGAAGGCATATGCCAAAGAAGCTCGCGAGTTGCTCGATGCGGCAAAGGCAGCAGGAAATACCAACCGCTTATTGCTCCCTCCGATCGTGCGTTACGACAGACATGGAAGCGCCTACACTGACCTTTATTCAGGTGCTCATCATTCCGACGATGATGAAGGTGTAAATGAAGATGGAAATGATCAAGAGATAAGAGCAGCCGGGACTCAACAGTGGGCAAGTGCTGCCGATGTGTCGGAACGCAGACAGGCGCAGCTTGTGAAAGATGCGGAGGAGGCTCGGTTGTTGGAGGAGGGAGATGCTACTTGGTATCAACTGAACGAGGAGGCTCAGGCCTTGGAAAGGCTTCTGAGAGGAGAGGAAGCTCATGAGGACGTTGAAGCACCCATGGATTTGGTTGAAGACAACGAGTCCACTGGCATTGGCAAGTATTGTGAAATAGCGCCAACCGTTCCACGCTGACAGTCCCTTATTGTCTTCTCAAACTCTAGAATGAGGATGCTTTCTACTCTGCCACTCAGTCTCCCAAGCGCCCTCTAGTGTAACGACATAACAAGTTTGTATTATAAGTGTGCATCGTCACTGTCTTTTGCGCCTGATTAGAAAATCGGTATAGCCATAATATAATAGGTATTGACAAGCGATTTTGATGCTGGCATAGTCCTTGCTCAACAAAGCGACACGAGCGAAGTGCTATGATGTATGTCTACAACGAACACCGGAAAATGTCTCTATCGACAATCCGAAAAGCGTTCACGGGTTTGGCGTTTCAGCTTGTAGCGTGAATTGACGTACAACCAAGATCATCGCTCAAACCTCTGACCGAACAGCGCCTGAAACACTGTTCACATTGCCCACAGTGTGTTATCATAATATCTCATGTTTCATTTATGCCTTTGTATGTTGAGCAGCAAGTTGCGAAGGTGCGATGTCTGCGAGGGGCCCTTCGAGGGGTTTGAGGGATTACTGCTTACAGCTTTACTTACCTTGCTTTCTGAGCGATTTGGCTATTGGCCACGGTCGTCGGGCTGCACTCTGTGCTGAAGTTAGCCCTGGAGCTATTATTACTGGACAGCGAAAACGGCGCGAAACAACTCTCGCCTACTCGTTGACACGTAATGATTTGCGCGACTTAACTTCCGTCAAACGATTTTGAGCCAATGTGAAATCGCGCATCGTTTGACCTGAAACACGAAGCATGCTGTGCAGCCTGTGATCGAGACTCGATTCCTTCTGTTCTCCCGTGCGCTGCGACCACAAGACGCCATCAACGGGCGTATTAGGGCAGTCCAGGCGTCCCTCCCAGCAGCTTTTTTTGCGGACTTCCGCGTCCTGGGCTCTGTCGTCGCCTTTCCTCCACCCCGTCGAACCAGCTCCGTTCTTCATTTGGGGTGCACCATCGCAAATAGTTCTGTGCATCGCAGACCGACTTGCAACAGACGCCTAGCTCAATTCTGCAACAAAATTAAGGGCAACACGGCGTTCCTAGGGCGCAAAGGGGTGCAGGAGGAAATGAATAGCTCACAGAGCATTGCCAGCAGCGCACACTTGTAACCAGCGGACCGTAGATCCCGCGTATTCCAAAATAGTCTGATTGTTTATGCTCTCGTATGTAGCAGCTCTTCAACACGACGCAGTTCGACATTGCGATCAACTCTATCCCCTTTCGAGTCCTGTTTTGCGGTGATTTCTATTGGATCATTCTTGCGACTCTAGCATTACCGCTTCTGCTCCATCTGGCTTTGGAAAGAACGCATGTCAGCATGAGGAACTTTTCATTGGTCCTACATCGTTCATCAACATGAATCATAAAGATCAGAGTTTTTGTCTATTTCCTCTCACAGACAAAGCCTATGAGCACGATGTTTTTCTCAAGTGGGTGTTCCTTACATCACGTCTCTCAGCAATATCCGGCTGCCATATAACTCTAATCTTTACATAGCGAGATGCCAGCTTTCTTTGGTAAAAGGAATACTAAGCCATAGCATAGTTTTGGATTTGCGCAAACTCAATCGATACCGTCCCATTCTCATACCCCGACACTATCTCAAACAATCATGGACGACAAAGCCTTGAGCCAAGATTCTCTCGACAGGTCTGACAGCAATATCGTGGTGGATCTTGAAAAGAATAAACCATATCCGCGTGCGGGACGTGATCATCGAGAAGGCGCGGCTCACAACGTTCACCGCCACACACCTACACTTACGATAAAACATTCGCCTACCAACATCGATGGACTGACTCGGGCTACCTCTCGTCGAGAAGCCGTGAGGGGCGATCCCTCAGCTCGAACGGCGGTTGAATTCAGAACGCTTAGCATTAATGTCACGGATACGCAACGAGGCGCAGCTCGTCCCGCAGTCAAGAAACCGATAGACAAGGCTGTAACAGGTGATTTCTTTCCCCTTGGTCTTTTGTTTTGTGCTTAAGCAAACCGGGATTGCACTATTCAGATCTCGCCTCTTTGGACTTCCATACTATCTCACTCGGAGAAGCCGAACAAAGATTCAGCACATCCGTCAAGTTTGGTCTGGATACCGAGCAATCGACACGAAGACTCAAATCGAATGGCCCCAACCAGATAAGCAAGCCGCCGAATAATCTATGGAAGAAGTGAGCGTAGATATATTCTGGCGTCGACCGACGATTTCTCAAGTATCTGCGTACTAGGTGGCTGGGCTACATTTTTGGTGGCTTCGGATCCTTGCTCATCCTGGCTTCCATTTTGTGTTTCATCGCATGGTGAGCGTCTCTCGTTCCGATATCTCGTCGTGAATTTCATAGACTTACGGTGCTGATACACAGGAAGCCTCTAGGAGAGCCCAATCCGGCAGTAGCCAATCTTGCCCTAGCGATCGTTCTTGTCGTAGTTGCTTCTCTACAAACCGTTTTCGTAGGTCAGAGTCATAGGCTTGAGACGAGACCCCTATTTATGTATGCATCCTTTATTTCGCCATCAGAATGCATGGCAAGGTCAGTCGTTCCGATATACCCCGCGAGAACCCTTTTTGACTGTTTGATTTTTTCCCCAGATTATACCACCGGTAAGGTCATGAGCTCTATCAAGGAAATGCTTCCCTTAGAGGTCGAGATCCTACGCAACGGTGAAAGAACCAGCGTCGATCCGAAGAATTTGGTACTAGGCGACTTAGTACGTGAAAGAGTTGGTGCGTTCGACGGAACATCCAACTAACCTCGCGTCTGAACCAGGTGTACGTCAAGCTGGGAAACAAGGTAGCAGCCGACTTGCGGCTTGTTAGCATCAGCGCCGATCTGAAATTCAATAAATCAATCCTCACCGGTGAATCCAAAGAAATCCCAGGTACAGTTGAAGCGACATCCGAGAACTTCCTGGAAAGCCACAACATTGCCCTTCAAGGCAGCTTGTGCGTTGGTGGATCAGGCCTTGGAATCGTGGTTCAGGCTGGTGACTCTACTGTCTTGTAAGCCTTGCTAAGTGGTAACGTGGTGGACGAATTTGCTAATGACAATATTCCAACAGCGGCCGAATTGCTAAATTGTCCACCGGCGACGCTCCTGGTCTCACCACTTTACAGAAAGAGATCCTTCGGTTCGTTCTCATTATCGCAAGTTGCGCTCTATCGATTGCAGTGATAGTTATCATCCTCTGGGGCACCTGGCTCGACAAAAAACACAAAGGCTTTATTACCGTACCTGTACTCATCATTGACGTGGTCTCGGTGATGGTGGCGTTCATTCCAGAGGGCTTGCCAGCATCGGTCACGATATCTCTTTCCGTAATCGCAAACGCTCTGGCGAAGAACAAGGTCCTTTGCAAAAGTCTAATGACCGTCGAGACATTGGGCAGCTGTACAATGGTTCTGAGTGATAAAACAGGTAGTAAGTATAATGTTTCCCAGGTACATGTTCTGTCGCTCATCGCTTGCTGCGATCTGCCGCACTTTAGCCCTTACTCAGGTCAGTAGGATCAGTTTGGTTGCCATGCTTACAGCATGTCTGAGAGGCTTTCCTTCCAATCGTAGAACAAGATGACTGTGACTTCAGTTACAGCAATAGATGAAAACCTGAAGCATTCTGGAATATTGACAGATGAGGAAGGTCGACAACTGCAACATATCGCTGCTATCGCCGGGCTGTGCAATGCCGCTGTCTTTGAACGCGGTGCAGAATCTGCTCCCAACGGTCTTCCTTCCATCCGGGGTGATGCAACCGACACCGCAATTTTGAGATTCGCGGACCCAATCAAGCCTGTCAATGAATCTTCTTCGGAATGGCAAGAAATCTTTCGTATCGACTTTAATTCCAAAATGAAGTTCAGCAAGTATAGCCATCACCGGGATTCATGATGCAATGCTGATTTACGATATATCTACAGCGTTGAAATTATTCACGCCATCGAATTCCGCCTCTGGATCGCCTGCCAAACCCTTCATTCCGGGAATGGACTCTGACGACTTATTGCTACTGATGAAAGGCGCCCCGGACGTGCTTCTAACCAGGTAAGAGCTTATTCATGCTCTGCGCATCTCTGTCAAGGGGCTGACCACCAAGATTTCTCGTCGTCAGGTGCCACTTTGCGCTTGACCCCACCTCAGATCAGGTAGTTCCCCTGGACGACGCTCTGAAATCCCGTTTGAATGCGAAGCAACGCTATTTAGCCTCACAGGGTCAACGTGTCATACTCTTGACGCAGAAGATTGTGAACCGACTCAACATGCCCAAGAACGTGGATTACGAGTCAGCTGATTTTGCGGAATTCGTCAATGTACAATGTCAAGAAGGTCTTATCATCGTTGGACTGCTCGGCTTAGTAGACCCTCCCAAAGAGGATGTATCGGAGACGATCCGGATGTTGAGAGGCGCGTATATTCGGTGCTTTATGGTTACAGGCGATTTTGCTTCCAGTAGGTATTCGCTGTGTACCCGCCGCTCACTTGAACTTAAACTGCCTTACTTGTCTTGACGACCAGCCGCTGTTGCGATTGCAGAGCAATGTAGCATCATCACGGATGCCACCCGGGTATCCACTATCGAAGCCCTTGATCGGGATACAGAACCTTCAGCAGTAGCCAAGTACGATCCGGATAACCTCAACGCAAGCATGGTCAGCCTCGTCTTGACTGGTGACGACGTGATGAAGATGAGCGAATCACAGTGGGAGCAAGCATGTCAGTACCAAGAGGTTGTCTTTGCGCGAACGACTCCCGAACAAAAGCTGCGAATCGTAAAGGAGATGCAGTCTCGCGGGAACATTGTTGCCGCGACAGGCGATGGTGCAAACGATGCGGCTGCGCTCAAACAGGCTGACATTGGAATTGCTGTCGCCGGTGGATCCGACATCGCGATTGAAGCTGCCGACCTTATCCTGCTTGAGAGTTTCTCTTCGATGGTTGTCGGTGTCGAGTATGGTCGTCTTGTGTAAGCTTTGAAACTGACCTGAACGAAGTCAGGATAAAGTTCTGACAATCGTTGACTTTGACAGCTTTGACAATCTCAAGAAAACAGTTTTGTATCTCTTGCCGGCGGGCAGTACGTAATAATCGCATACAGTAGTTTCTGCTTGCACCTCTGATAAGCCTCTTTTCCTTAGGTTTTTCCGAGCTCATGCCCATCCTTCTCAATGTATTACTCGGTCTTCCGCAAATTCTTTCAAGTCTTCAAATGATCATCATCTGCGTCGTTACGGATGTCCTACCCGCCATCTCCCTGTGTTTCGAGAAGCCTGAGAGTGGCCTTTTGAAGAGGAAACCCCGTAATACCAAGATAGATCGCCTAGTGGACTGGAAGCTGTTGTTTCAGGCATATTTTGTTCTGGGTTTACTGGAATCCCTTTGCGCCTGTTCCATGGCATTCTGGTAACCGTTTATCATACTTTGACGGCGATGTCGGTTTGATTTTGCTTACGTCGACAATCTATAGGTTTTTGCAAAGACGAGGCGTGCCATTTAAGAATATTGTGCTAGCTTACGGAGGCTGGAAGGGCGGACTCGACAATGATTTCGTTGCGGAGCAAGTCAATTACGCTCAATCGGTCTACTTTTTTACACTTGTCGTAAGTCGGATCATAACCGCCAGAAGTTCGACCAAGATCTTGATATACAGCTTTTCCTTTTGCGCAGGGCATGCAATGGGGGTAAGAAGAATTGCTTGCCCAGTTCTGGCGGTAATCGAAAGATACTGATACACTGATGATCTCCCGATAGTAATTTACTTGCCACTCGAACTCGGCGGCTGTCTATTTTCCAACATCCGTTTTTTGGAAAGGTATCCAGCGCGAACAAGTGGATATTGCCTGCAATGATTGTTTCGTTGGCGTGGGCGTTGTTCTTTTCGTGAGTTTCGATATTGAATCTTCGCGTTGCGTAGCTGACTTTCAGGATGATGTCCAGCTACGTTCCGGTATTCCACAACGCATTTTTGACTCGGAATGTGCCTGTCGAGCATATATTCTTGCCTTTCACTGTGCGCTACCGATATTTGCTACCTATTCAAATGGGATCACTGACATGTTTCCATACTTTCGTAGTTTGCCATCGGGATACTCCTTCTCGACGAAGCTCGCAAGTATTTCGTCCGAAGGTGAGCCAGTCTCTCATCAAGTACATTGTAGATCTTGTTCACAATTGAATGGAATATGCTTCTCCAGGGATCCAGAGGGCGTACTCGCCCGCATTGCTTGGTGATTCAACGCGAAGATCGCTAGTCGTGGAAGGTGATGGCATCAAGTCGTGTTATATATAGATGGGAGGCATAATCTCAGTATTTCATTCATATATCTTCGTTGTATTCCGTATACCCATACATCTACGTATTCCATCCGGTCTACCTGAACCCTAATTCTCAGTCCTGAGACAGTGAAAGTGAACCGTATGTTCATGGGAGTTCGATAAGGCAGTCTACGGCATTGCTTCTGAGCTTTCGAGATGAACCTGCAGCGAGCTCTGCAGCGGTCCTTCGCAATACGAGTGTCGGAAGAGTAATCCTTGGACCTGTGGTTACGAATAGGATGGCTGGAACTGTGTGCGAATCGACTGTCGTCTCCAGGAGGTTCGCTTGGAGCGAAGGAAGATGTCAGAAGGATCATTTCACCGCGTTGCGCCATAACAGAGCTCCTCGTAACAAGTATTGCAGTATCATCCTCCTCCAAGCCAAGGCGCGCGGAACCAAAAGTCGCAAGCAAGCGATCGTGGAGGACAGTGCTGGACGAGGCAGCGTCGACTTCATGATGATGATGATACCTGCCAGCAGTCAGTGATCAAACCTCTTCACCTCTTCTTCCACAAGATCGAAACATCATGTCAGAGTTGTTCAAAAATATCCCCGAGTTTGTAGAGGTGAGCCAGGACCATGCGTCGACCCTGAATCCGCGCTGATTCACGGGTTGTCGCTGCACATACAGGTCGACATCGGGGAGAGCTTGACTTCACGAACGGAGAGTCTTCGTAAGCCGCTCCTGGCCGTCTGAATCTCGGTTGACACTCATCGGTTCTGGAAAATTCACCATGCCCGGTCATAGCTTCCTTCCGTGAACTCGGTCCGCCCGATTTATGCCATGTTGTCAAGACTTCAGGTCCTAAGAATGCACCAAAAGATGTACGTCGTTGATTGATGTAACATCGCTTTGGTCCACTGACATACTGGACTTGCAGATGGGATCGTATCACTACTGGTAAGTATCAATACCTCTATCGTACTGTGTCGCATAAGACTCATAAACTAAACTTTTCCAATGCATAGCTCTGGGGTCGAAGCATCGTCATCGGCATCCCTCGCAGCCTATCTGAATTCTCTGACGTTCGACGTGGAAGAGTCCGCAGCGTGGTTTGGTGGCCGTACAAGCACATGGAAAGTTCGTAGCGGAACATATTGCTGTTTCAATGCATTCTCAAGGGTGGATATCCGAGTGGACGTGAAGATTCCTGGAGGTGTGGAGGCATACGTAATTGACTTACGAGGAGAAAGGTGAGACCATAATGTTCTCTCAGGCCCTGGTATTATGTGATATGCAGCACTGATTATCGGCCGGGCCAACAGGCATGAAGCAACTCCTGCTCTTTGGCAAGAGACATATTTGTCGGCCATTCTGCGAGCCATCCGATACGCTGATGACGCGAGTTACCGTCTTGCTGGATACCGAAAGCTCGACCCTATTACTAGTATTGAAGGAGAACAGAGATTCTTGGAAGCTGCGGAAGCACTATTCTTTAAAGGTCTGTTTCCCACCTAACGCGATGGGTCTTTCGATGGCCATACTGACCATAATCGGACATCGAATGGGTATTCGATATACAGGATGGCAGCTTGGTTCAGACCCCGAAGTTCAGGTTGCAACCGTCATCTCGAATCACCTAACAGCAGGACTCATGAAATATTTCGGAGATGCATTTCGACTCGAGAAAGTGGTGAACCTCTTCAGTAAATTGGTTGAACGGGAGCCAGAGGTTGCAGCGCTTCTTGCGCAGAGCTACTTTGGGATGAGTTAGTCTTTCATGTTGCAATAACTCACCAAGTTTAAAGCTGATCAACTATTTCCGTCACAGACGAAGAAGTCAAAGCTATTCAAATCTTGTCGACAGCTCTGCATCACAACCCCCAGTCCTACGCCCTTCTTCATGCCCAGGTGGACTTCTTGAAGTCTAAGGGACGAACCGATTGGGCTTTGAAGCTTGCTAAACAAGCGGTTAATTGCGCTCCAAGCGAATTCGTGACGTGGGCAAAATTGACAGAGGTATACATCGACCTGGGCGAATACGATTCCGTAAGTTCTCTGCATACGATCTCTCGCTCCACAAACTTACATTTACATTTCATGTAGGCTCTTCTGACCCTCAACTCCTGCCCAATGTTCACGTTCAACGAACGGTATGTCTTGCTACTCTTGATGTCATCTTGCCATTGTCTCATCCGGCTTTTCATAGCGATTTACACCGTATGCCAACCCCGGCAAGAACCCATTTACCGATCAAAGCATTCATTGCGGCAGCCAATATCCTTGACGAAGATTCAGCAAGAGACAACGAAGTATGCTTCCGATCTACAGGGTGGAATCCGAGCAGTAACTGACTGGTCTGCTGTTTTACACAGGCTGACATTGCTTTATTACGTCTTCCTGCTCCCGGCTTAAGAGGGACGTTTGCGAAGGCGTATGATCTTTTGACTCGTCTGGTAACCCAGGTCGGCTGGGACGACCTTTTACGAACACGATCTTCGGTCTTTGTTATGGAAGAGGAATATCGTAAACATAAAACCTCTCGGTCAGTAGATGGCAGCGCCGGACAGAGGACACCACATGCGGACAATCAGGGCGCGGATCCCGACGCAGCTTCTACACAAGCAATTCGCTCTCCAAGCGTTGCGCAGCTGGGCGAGTCCGGATCGAGCAAAACAAACGGGACAGGCTATGGAGATGCGCAACTGGAAGTATCCCAAACGCCCATCCCGACCATTAGAATTTCCAGTGAATCAGACCACGAAAAGGAGTCGGCTGCGCTGCATGCCCATGCCAACGCAGTTCAACCGCCAATGACGATTCAAGAAGAAAGTGAAAATGGGGTATTCGGAGAAGAATCAATGGACGGTCATGTCGCAGGAGATCCTGCTCCGGTCGAGGTCACTCATGCTCAGACTCCGGAGCCCGCTCATACAGCATCGGAGCCTATCGCTGAAACGCAACATGGGGCGAATAGTGATTTTAAGGGCAAGAACAAAGCTACGTTGAAGCTGGAAGAGGATGAACCTGCGGAGGAGTCTGAGTTGTCATTCAGTAATAAGCGACTCTGCGAGCGCTGGCTGGACAACCTGTTTATGGTATTGTACGAGGTAAGCGGATGAAGTCTCTGTTTGCGGATGGAAATATGCGATTGCTGACTGACAACTTGTCCTTTACAGGATCTTCGAGTGTATACTATATGGCGAGCCGAGATTTCACATTTCAAAACGCAGCACATGTCATACAGGAAAACTGGAACAGAGGCAAGTGCAGATGCAGCCCTCCCGAGAGGCCTTCGCTAATCATTCGACAACGTTCACAGTGGGAGATACTGGGTGAACTGGCTCAGCGTTTGCACCATACCGAGGAAGCGAAAGACGCTTTCCAAAGGTGCCTGGATTCCAAATTCTCAGCAAAGGCTTGGATGAAGCTCTTGGAGATGTACTCGGAGGAGAACGACCTAGAGCGTGCGTTGAACGCCGCTGTTCGTTTGACTGCGTATCAGCATCGGTAAGTCAGGGTTCAGCCATTCTATCCGCTAGGTATATCTTAATCCTTCTACGACTATAGGTGGTACATGGAGTCAAGCTATCCCACGGACGTCGCTCATCATCTATTCAAATTGGGTCAAACGCACGGCCATGCCAAGATATCGTACACATTGATGAGCAAGGTGAGATTGTACTCTGTCCCGTCAATCGAGCGGAGCTAACTTTGATGTTGGAACAGAGCTTACCAAACGGTATCTTGGACCTGATGCAGGGCTATCTCAAATATGGTGCTGACTTTAAGGTTTGTGAAGTAATCTTGTGGCCGATGTATTTGCGTTAACCAAATGCTCTCTGAATAGGTCGAAGGATACGATTTCTAGACGGAATGAGAGCTTGACTACACAAGTTGCAAGGGCTGCGACGAAGAGATGATGTACTTATGAACATGATGCAAATGTACTAAGATAACGATTGATTCGTGTGATAGCAGAGGCTTCATGGGAATTCATGCAGCTCGTATCGAATGGCCCCTACCAAGCGTGCTTTGACGATCTTACTGTACACAATCCCATGGGATTCCCATGTTCCTGGCCTTGACCTGTTGGGCGGCAAAGTGATGATCGCCCTTGCTAGAGCGGTAAGTTCCCAAATCTAGCCGCACACATTCAGTCGAAACACATGTTATGTGAAAGGGCCGTCAAAGCAATCATTGATACTAGTAATACACACTGAATGATATGCGCAACTAACGGTCAAATGCCTGGATTATCCGACTCGCAACAGTCAATACAGCTGTCGGTCAAAAGTACCATGGCATGCACACCTATCATGTGCATGGGCTTTCATGTGCTGTTTGTGCTCATAGGCTCTCATCAGAGAACGAATTAGGGCGCACCAGTTGATCACTGATGAAAGAGTCTAGTCACGTGCAGGTCATGATTGCAGCGGTTTGTTTACGATTCGTCAATCGTCAACAGTCGACAGCTTCAGCATGCTCGCGTATGGCCAGCCGGGCGATCAGGTCTGTATATAATAAGCATCGTTCTCATCCCTTCTCAATCCTCAGCCTCCCTTTCTCATCAATTACCTCTTTCAGCTACTTCTACACCACAACCAGTCTTCGTGACAACACTGCTCTCGCCTTTGTGCACTTTACCCAACAACACTAAACTACCAACACAATGTCTGGCCGAGGAAAGGGAGGAAAGGGTCTGGGTAAGGGTGGAGCCAAGCGACACCGAAAGGTACTACGAGACAACATCCAGGGTATTACCAAGCCCGCTATCCGACGATTGGCACGAAGAGGTGGTGTCAAGTAAGTGGACCTGATCTTGCCTGCATTTAACACAAGTTTCTCATTATCTTTTGTTGCCACAGGCGAATTTCCGGTTTGATCTACGAGGAAACCCGAGGCGTTCTCAAGGTCTTCTTGGAAGGTGTCATCAAGGACTCCGTCACCTACACCGAACACGCTAAGCGAAAGACTGTCACTTCCCTCGACGTTGTCTACGCTCTCAAGCGACAAGGCAAGACCTTGTACGGTTTCGGGTAAGTCACCTTCTCGCCACTGATGGTTGTAGTTCTGTTCATTGACGCGTCTACATTTCACAGTCAATAATCGTTTCAACATTGACGTTTTGTGGATCACCATTTTTACGACCTTCGCCTTTTCGCTACTTTCTTTCTAGTTGACCACTTTCAACTCGCATGGCATATGCAACTTCTTTACGGATGCTTCACGCAGGGAAGCGTGCAAGAGGGACCGGGACACGATGGCAGGCCACATTATATATGCGCATATATTTATTTACCCGGGAGCCTGTTACCCAGTCTTGTATTGCTCTGCTTCTTGCTTGGATGTATGTGCGAGAAAGTGTTATGCCATTGCTTTGTCGCCTCCTTCATCATTTACACAACATCCTTAAATCGCGCTGAGCCTTGATAGCTGCCTTGGTGCTGATATGAGAGCTAGCTTCAACTGGCTCTTCTAACTCTCTCTTCTCCAATCATGAGGATTATGCGCGTCAAACTGCTCCACGGTTGTGCTTCCGGAGCAGCTTCCGGAGCTGTTTCCAGGCACTACAGATGACTGTCAGCCGTCAGCACGAGAACAGCATGAATTTGTAATGCCGCATCACTACAGCTGCGTTGTTCTCTAGTTCGCTACGGCAACGTCAATCGCGAAAGATCGTGCAGTCAAGCCGTGTGTGGTTTCTGGCTTTGGTGATCAACTTGGTATACGTATCATGCTTTGGTCTAATTAGAGATGCCACAATTACGCTGCCTTGCCTCCCTTGCGCTTCTTCCTTTTGGACTTTTCTTCCCCTCTTTCCCTTTCCATTCGTTCCTCCTCTGCCTGAACGATCACAGCTGCCTTGGAGGCCTCTACGGCTTCCACTGCGATGCTGTGCATGAATGAAATAAGCCCGCCGATGATGAAGCCGACAATCGACATCAGAGCCGGCGGCAAGGGCCATGTCTATGTAATCATGCAATGAGCGTTTGATGTAATATTAAGGAGAAAGAGATGATGACGAACCTGCCATGGGCGATCCCAGTCTAAAGCTAGGGGAATGACTCCAAACCACGCTCCAACAAGAGCACCGAATACAGGATATACAGTTGCCCGTTCAAGCTGATTCCGAGGTCTAGGCGCAGCAGAGGATCAGTATCGTCAAATGGACGGTAAGATACAGAATATCTGTTCGCTCTGAAATAGGGAACAGAATATCCGAAAAGCCGGAAATGGTAACGTACTCGAGTTCGCAAAACAGTCGGGTTAAACGGTACCTTTCGAAGGAACCAGCTTCATACAGTGAAGGGATACCAAGCGCGTATACGATCGGGAGGACAGTGAGTAATGACAAGTGAAGAGCGAAGAGGTAGGTCTGGAGAACGTGCCTGTGCCAGAAGCAGGAGAGTCTATGTTAACCGACGACAACGTACAACGCGGATATCGAGAACAGCTTACGAGGTGATCGGTGCACCGATGACAACAAGCATAGGGTACAGGATGCAGGATCCAGCTACTGCCGCTAACAAAGCCTTTTGAGCAGCCTAACAGAGCAGTCGACATGTTTATTAGCTAATGACGCAAGATTCACGCATCATTCAGACTCACTTTGACCGTGTCATCTTTCTTCACTTGGGAACCTGCCGCTCTTTCTGCCGTGCGTGAAGCCACCCACCACCGTCTAAGATGGTTCCCCCACCATACCATGGATATAATCAATCCTGCGATCGTCCAACCCAATGTCACATTGACATTCGCTGTCAAGGGTGTGAGGAATGGGTGTTCGGGTCGGTCCGCCGAGATTCTCTGTTTAGGGGTTGTTGCTGCCGTCTCGGTCGAAGGAGCGATCATAAGCAAAGGTAGAACACCATCGAGCCAAGGCTGAGAACGAGGCAAGAACCCAATAGAGAAAAGGAGAAAGATTGACAAGATTAAGTGGAGGGAGATGTATTGTGCGAGTGGAAAGTAGAACTTTTGTGATCCATCGGTAGTTTTGGTGCTAGCTTCGGTACGTCGGTTGAGCGCAGCATTGAATTTGTGCCGCCATCTTCGAGCGAATGCAGGTTCGGGCCTTGCCATTGTAGTCGACGCCTGGTTGACTGCGGCGGGGCTTTGGTGTTCGTACAATCCATATTGAGCAGATACTAGTACGCACCTGTGGAATCCCTTACCCGCGACTGAAATGTGAGGTGCCCCCGAAGCTGCTTTGGTAGTTGATCGTCTTTCTCGTTCTCGTTCCAGTCGTCGTCTTCCTCTTCGTCATACAGCACTTCAAATCTCACGGCTAGCAAAGTAGAAAAGGTTCTAGGGATATCGACGCTTCCCAGTCTCCAAGTGAACACAATGTTGACTTCGCAAGCTCCGATAATCCATCTGAGACCATCACCAATTCCCTCCCAGGCGCTTCAGAACTTTACGGACTCCAACCGATCCATCAGTAGTGCTCTGTCGCCCACGGGAGCCGAGCTTGCAGTATGGATCTCTCCTCGAGACCAGACGCTTGCTCATGTGAGAGTGCGGAATGATTCTCAGCAGGAACAGGATATTGGAGCCAATTCATCATTAGTCCAAATCGGTGGAAAGCGGCCATATGGACAGTTTGTGGATGAGCTTCCGAGAAAGAAAACGCAGGGGGTGTTTGAACAAGACAAGGCGATATATTTTGCACAATATAAAGCGGTAGAGCCCAGCTTGAACAAAGTAAGTTCGTCCTCCCGGCGTGTATTGGTTATCGAACCTTCTATTAAGTGCCCTCCCATTACGTCGTCTTCATCCAGCTTTACACAGATTCTCATGTCATCTTCTCATCACTACAAACGCTTTACAAATCGCATATACGCCTCACCATTGCTGCTGATGCGACTCGCTTTGCTACGACCCCGTTAGGGCTGAAAAGTCAATTTGACCCTGCAGCAACAGCCACGCCATCCCATGCTGGGTTTTCTTTCCTATCGCAGCCGAGTATGACATTGACCGAGTCTAAGTTTGGAGGTTCAGTACAAGACGGTCTTCGTCCCGGACGCCAACAAATCGTATATTACCGGAAGATCATGGATGAATACGTTGCCAGAT
The DNA here is from genome assembly GCA_030039265.1 of Naganishia cerealis. NCBI lineage: Eukaryota > Fungi > Basidiomycota > Tremellomycetes > Filobasidiales > Filobasidiaceae > Naganishia > Naganishia cerealis. The sequence goes on from JASBWR010000083.1 coordinate 21,378, forward strand.
TGGAAGATGTGATCAAGGATGTGAGGCTAGATGTAAGTCGCGGTCTGGCTCAAGGCGTGGGATGGACCCAAGCTCAGCATCTCTTCACACGACAGAACCATCTCCGTGCTCGACAACACGGTGTGCTTCGAACGTTACAACTAGCTAGTACACTATATGTACCGGTGGACGGGCAAGGTCTTTCCGTAGTTGGCGAAGAACTGCTGGATTGGTATAATGGGTACTATGACCCGGAGGGAACAGGAGCGGTCAGTAATCTAGTTCATGGAGTCATGTTAATGAAAAAGGAATGGGAGCACGAGGACTTTGAAGAGGCAATTGTCAGGTTCGTAGCTTTTGCAATCTCTTCGGTAATCACAATTATACCAGCTCCTCTGATTTGACTCTCCTTGAACAGAACGATTCTTCGCGGCTTCCGGCAAATGACCGTCATCCTACTAGCTACTTTAAAAGCTCATCCTCAGCCGTCGGTCGTTGCGTTTGCCCAAATTCTTATCAATGCGGCAAACACTCTCCCGCGGTCCAATAACACAACGACATATCCGACAGAATTGGCTTTCGTAACTTCTCATGCAAGGTGGCGGGATGGAGTCAAAGCTCAGGTCACAGCGTTCACCCGAGGGAAGGAAAAATCAGGAGGGTGGCTCGAATTTGAAAATGAAGATGATGGTGACGAAGATACAATGGACCAGCTCACTGCAGAGGATTTGGCAGAACAAGCACAAACTTTCGAAAAATTCTTTATGAGTATCACGGATCTGCTCTTGGGTGATGCCGAAAAGGTCCTCCTTGAGTCACAGGACTGGATAGCAGCCGTCGCGATCTGGGGCGTTTTGGTCGAACCGACATTAAAGCGAGACGATCTTCCGTAAGTGGTTCATTCTATCTTTCTGATCTAGATTCTGAAGTTAGCATTCTCCTTTAGACCGGTGTTGGAGGTGATAAACGAGCAGTTGAAGCCAGATCTCGATATAGTAGAGGAGAAGGCTCAATATGCGTTGACCACGGGAGACCTGACCCAGGTATGTATAGTCTGTCAGTTGGTGACTACTCAAGCTGACGTTTCTTTGCGCCTGTCCCTCCACAAGGCACTGATGAGCTGCTATGAATTGGACGTCTGGCTAGCAGCACATCTGACAGATTTACTGGACAAAATGGCGCTGGTGGATGACGACGAAACGGCGTATGTGTCAGATTGTTTTGGACTGATGTCTGTTCGCTGAATAACGATTCTCAATCCAGTTTCGAACAGCACATCCGAGACTATATGGCCGTCGAATACGCTGATTTTCTGCTATCTACTCCAGAGTACTGGAATATAGCCTGCAGTTATCTCGCCACCGCCGGTGACATTGGCATAGGTAGAATGCGCAATATCCTTCTACATGTCGGAACCCAAACACCACTATCGGCCATTTCTAAAGATCTACAGCAACAGAGTGATGACATGGCTGTCGATAATCAAGCGACAAACACAGACCTGGAATCGACAAGCGAATTTGATAGAGTGGCGAGTGTGTTGCGGGCCTGTGAAGAATATCAACTGGAAGGAGTCACAAAGGAGATTTGCAGAGTAAGTCGGATCAAAAGGGCGTCCACGAGAAAAAGTACTAAATTCCTCGTCTCTTTACTCAGATCATGTCGCAGCGCATGTTAAATGAAAGGAGATACGGTGCCGCTGTCTCTTTCTCAGTGCGAGCGGATGACAGACGCCAATTACATCTAATTACCGATGCTATTCTGGACGTTTATATTGAAGATGGTGAGTCTGACTACACGGCGATGATACCTTGCGTAATCGTTGCTATAACGCGGTCTCTCTACATCATAACAGGGCAAGAGGCATACGAAAACGCTTTAAGCACTATTCCTGTCGCGCTACTGAGCGGGTCGGGACAGCGTGCCCTCCTAGGTCTCCCTCCAGCATACGAGAAAGACCAAGGCATGTCCGATACAGCAAGTTTCGTCACACCTCGTGAATCTGTAGAAAACAGCCTCACGGTCGCCACCGGGCTTGGCTTCTTGCTAAGATTTCAGCACTTTTTGGAAGCAATGACAAGTGGAGAGAAGGCGAGAGCAGCTGAGCTATTAGGTGCCTTATTTGCGAGCCAAGATGTACCGAAAAGCTTCCTGGCAGTTTTGCTTATGGACAGCGTAACGCTCTTGGAAGGTAAGCACGTGATGGTGTACCGGAATAACAATCCCAAACTTACGCGGCCAAACATCCTTACATAGATGAGGAGGTGCTGTTGTCCGCCAATGATACCTTTGAACTCATGAGGCAACTCGACGAGATTACGACTGCGGCTCATTACGCCCCTGAACAATATCTGCGGTCATTGTATCGTTTGACGCCAGCCCTCTCTACGTCATCGTCTTCCAGCAAGACTGCGCGTGCTACAACCGATAATCGACACCTTCCGTCACGATTACAGCAAGATAAGAATAGACTACAGGATATTGAAGGTATGAAACTAGCGCTGAAAGGACTGGACGCGGTCAGGCTGGCTGCTATTAGAAACCTTAGCAGGGTCGGCATGCTTGGGCTACCTGTGTTGTAATTCAATTGTTATGTCAGGCTCGATATATCATTGGATGGTCGACAGCAATGATTCGTCGTTCACGCGTGATCCCGTAGACACGAGGCGGAGAAGCTGCGATTGAGTCAACCTGTTCACATCGTACAATTTGATACTAGGATACATTTCAGCGTTTCAGAATGTCATTTGTACAATAGCGCTTCTCTGATAGGTACATGATCCATTTCTCGTATGACTGTCCGTGATGCAAGAGCTGTATGATACTCACACTTGCTACTATCTTGAAGGATTGTTGGTTAGCTTGGCTTTGGGTATACAGCCTCGCCTTCGACCTCCTGTACAGAATGTGCGTACTGGGCACAACGAAAACCGACACTGACCTCATCCGCCGTCCGTTAGTGTATACCTTTACTTCCAGGTGGTGTTGTACCCCTATGCCTTTCTGTCTCCTTGATCAGTTGTCGCCTTGTGTATAGTTGAGCATCCGTTCCGCCACTACGTTTACCCAAGTCGGTAGTGTGAGCTGATGCGGAAGGTGTCCATAACTTATCCACGCCTGGTTCTCGATTTCTGAGCAGGATGGGATGGGCCTCTGTATTATACCCTTTTTAGCTCCATTCGTGGCACGTAGTCTGCTGATGAAACGGGCTCACCGGTTGTAAATACATAATCGTCAAGGGAAATTAGGTCTGGTGAAGCGTGCAGTAGATAGTAGTACTGAGTTCGCCATATTCAAAAGGCGTTAGCTAAGTGCTTCAAGAATGTTACCGCTAGGTCGTCATCACCCACCTTGAACGTCTCCGCAAAAACGAATGATTCCTTTTGACGGCCAGTATCAGCCCTTGCAACCCCAGGCCCAGAAGCATTAGAGATGACGGTGGCTCACCATGTTATCTGTGTGCTTGGGGTTCTTTTGACGAACATCTCCCACGCTTGATATGCCGGCCTTAGCTGTGCACTTTGCAATCCAAGCGGTGAACATTCTCCATCCTCTATCCTGCATTCCACAACGAAAACGATGTGTCAGTCTGCAAGGCTAAAAAGGGGGATAGGCAATGTACTGACCTGCCATTTAGGATCTCCAGTCAACCGATACCTGCAGCAAAACCGAAATTAGTAGAAGGCTTCCTCAGGACATAGGAAGTCAAACACACATATAGAACACTGATTCCGCGGTTTCTGGTCTCCCTAAGTATCTTCCATCAACACCAGAAGTAGTGCCTTGCGGCGTGCCTCTCAGCTTTGTGACCATAACATACTCGTCTTCTTCGTCCTCGACAATCGCTGTGATATTTTCGTATAATTCAGTCGTAGGCACGTTGGGATCGAAGAAGTGCACCTGTTCCGGCTGGAGGCCCGACGGCGTTGACGCCCCCATATGATAACAAGTCTTGGTGAACGTCGAACCTGTTTCGAGATCTTGGGCACGATCTAGTAAACGGCTCCCGAGCCCAAGCATGGCACCGGCGAAACAGGTCAAATGTTCAAGATTGTATGCTAGGCCACGTCCAGAGTGATAGTACGTGGAAATGGTCATCATCTCTCGTCCAGGATAGTATGTCAAGTTGGCGAAAAGATGCTCGCGTGCTTTATCGATTGCTTGAGTATACATATTCGCAAACTGGTTGGTGGCGCCGCCAATGAGCTGGTGTTGCTTGATAAGGTATTCGTAATAGCTGTCCGCCATCGCTCCAAAAGTATACTCGCCATTAATACGATGATCAAGGTTACTGTCAAACATGGCAGGCACCAAGGGTGCCAGGTCGGATGCAGGAATGACAACGCTCTCAATGTAGTCGATGGCACGCTGCGCTCGATCAAAGTACCAACGATCGCCCGTGACCTGACTCAACCGCGTCAGCTCGAGCGTCATGGAGCCCACCTCGGCTAGGGAAACACGGCTGTTGTAAATGTAGGAGCTTTTACTTCCGGCGTCGAATCGACCTGCGACAAGACCGGAGGGAGTGTCGAATCCTCTTCCGAGCACTTTTCCCAATTCTTTTGCCCGTTCCAGGACGAGGGGGTCTCCGGAAAGGTCGTAAGCCCCTACAAGCCCACCCAAATATCGGATACCGGTTTCGAATGTCCCCATGAGTTGGTGCGATTGTCGTCCCGGTCTCTCCGACCGCTCGTCCTCATATGCATACTCCTCCAAATAGTCCCTCTTCTTGAAACTTGATTCCCTGGTTTCGCCTCTCAATTCATGATCGTCCGTCAAGTCGGCCCTCCAGCCTCGGGCCCAGTCTTGACCGTTGATCAGCCGGAAATCCATTCTATTGATGTGCTCACGACACAGTTCGTATTCGTCTTGTAGACCCATAATGAGCAGAGTTTCCAGAGAGTCTATGATGGTTGCTCCCCAACCTTGAAAGGGATCCGAAGGAACCGCGGTGACAGGTCGAACTTCATCATGGCCTAGAAGAAGAGGGCAAAGACATTAGTAAACCTCTTAACCTGATTTACGCATGTCTAGGTCGAACTAAACATACCCCACGCGTGATCTTTATACTTTTGCCACGAGTACACAAAGGCTCTTTTGACGGCCTCCTTCCTTGCGTCATTGAGCTTCCTTCTTTTCCTACCAATTCGATTCTTTGCAAAATCCCATTGCACCTTGGGAAGCTCTTCCTTATTCCTGCCATCTGGGTGGAACCATTCTGGACTGGTCCAAGCCTTGATAAAAGGATGAATGGGCGTCCGCGGGTCGACGACCTTTTCTTCATAGTCGAAATCGTCATCTGGAGGTCCCGCAGGGTATAGTTCTCGTAACCGTTCGGAGGGAAACCGTTGGTGCGAGGCGGGGTAAGGTAGATTGGTTGTCTCGACATCCGGCATAATCTTATTCGCCGGCGGTAGCTGATACGGAAGTGGGTCCTCCGGAGCAAGATTATAACTATTAATCGTTGCCTTTATTCGTTGTTCGTGAGCATTCAGCGAAAGGAAGGGAATTTGCCATTGTGTAAAGTTGATCCAGTCCCATAATGAGGACGATGGGCGATGCATTTCACCGAATTCAAGGTCTCCCGAATAACCGTGAAGATGACCATGGTGAAGAGGTACGCCCATCCAGAAGTTCAGACCAAATAAACAGGCAGTGGCAATCGCAAAGACTTTGAGTAGACGCTGGGTAGTGCGCGAGGCGACGAGTTGTCGCGGAAAAGCCGCCCAAGACCGCCATCCTTGGCTCCGACCCCCTGACTCGATGTCGATAGTAGACATTGCCCTGCGTTAGACCGAAAGCCGCTGCGTTCCTATGAGTTGACTCCTCAGGGAGAAACCTTGTAGCTGATGGCAGCTACTACCAGGATCGGATTGAGTTGTAGTCCAGTATCGAGTTAAGCGAAGTGCTGGCTGAAATATGTGATGATGTCCCGGGTCGATGGAAGGAGTACCCGTTCTGCGAACTCCACGGGGTCATGTAGGGAAGGGCTGTTGTCAGCCACATAGGGTGAATGCCGTCCCATTCTTCCTTTCCGAACTTCCCTGGTTCCGAAAGCTACGACGTCGATCGCGTCGGTCCGGAGCCTATTTATGAAATACACTAAGCCCCTGGAGCGGACCGCACCACGAAAAGAATAGCATGTACCCACAACTCTCTGGCATCCTGCATCGTTGTAAGCAGGTCTTTTGGCGATAAGGCAACTCACCCTGCATAGACATTCGCTTCCACAGATACCCAACGATGACGGCCACCCGAACAGCACAGCGACTGTCAAAACCCGAGGAATACTCCGACTTGCTCGACCGGTTCGATACGTTCTTGTTCGACTGCGATGGAGTCATCTGGACGGGTCCCACATTGGTGCCTGGTGTCACCGACGTTCTGAACTTGCTTAGATCGAGAGGTGAGTATCATCGGTCCCTGGCGTTGGGCAGTCTGTTGGGGTCTATCTGACTGTTTGAGACCGTGTCTGACAGGCAAAAATATCTTGTTTGTGACCAACAATGCGAAGAAGAGCCGAGAAATGTACAAAAAAGCCTTTGATGGCTTTGGTATCCAGGCATCTGTCGTGAGTTGCAATTCTCTGAACGTTGTCAAACATGCAGAGTGTCCAATGTGACTCATTCCCGGTTCGATGATCGCTAGGACGAGATTTTTGGCTCAGCCTACGCTTCTGCAATCTACCTATCAAAAATCCTCAAGTTCCCGGTTGACAAGAAAGTTTACGTTATTGGAGAGGAAGGCATCGAGCATGAGCTCAAGAGCGTCGGGATCAACTTCACAGGTGGAACCGTATGTCATTTGAATGAAAGAAGTTAAATACGTCTAGCTGAGGCGTTTGCTATAAACTGTGCTCCGTATCGACAGGATCCTGCAGATCGAGTGTTCGTTCCCTCTGGCGATTATTCCAGCATAAAGAACGACTCATCGATCGGCGCTGTTCTCTGCGGATTCGATGCATATGTTAGTACGTAAAACAAGCTGCATTCCCACATCAGAGCTCCTTAGGCAGTCTACTAAACATCCTGTGATCCGCTCGTGGTTTGATCATAATGGGAACTACAGACTATAAGAAATACGCGAAAGCGCATACCTACATCACGAACAATCCGGGATGCGAATTCATTCTTACCAACGCTGATCCCACGTACCCTGCCGGAGGCGCTTTCTACCCTGGTAAGTTTTTTGAAAGACACACATTCGGATCTGCACGCCGCGTGGGTCTTGACCTCCTCTCTCTTATTCCCTCACTCTCCCCCATAACCCCTCCGTTCAGGCTCCGGAGCCATGTCGGCGCCTTTGCGGTTCTCCACCAAGAAAACGCCTACTATCATTGGTAAACCCCATAGACATATGATGGAAACGATCTTGGCTGCGTACGTCGTTTACAGCTGCTGCTACATCCTAAATGTTTCTTCCCTGGTTACTGAGAAGACACTTCCATATGTTTTCCCGCACGCTAGGCATGACTTTGATCCAGAAAGAACCATCATGATCGGGGATAACCTCGAGACTGATATCTTGTTTGGTATCAACTCCAACGTCACCACTCTTCTCGTCATGACTGGTAAGTCAATTACATAGGTGGCTTGATTCAAAATCCGCTTTGTTGATACGGGTGTGGATTGCTCCCAAAATTTAGGTGTCACGAATGAATCACATTTGTCCGGAGAAAACAAGAGCGATACTGTCCCTGATTATGTCGTCCAGAGCATGGGAGACTTTGCTGTCCTTGCAGAACAAAATTGATCGCCAGCGACAGTAGGCCGTTGAAAGAACTCGAGGCAGTCAAATAGGGCTCAAGAATAGGTTGTGAAACAGCTGCAACGGTATATCAATACGTCGCCAGTAGCGGACAGCAAATTCCCAGGCTGCACGTATTCGAGGTTATCAAGGAAGTTATTGCATACAGGTTCCTCATTAACATATGTTCAAGTCCCCATGTCTCCTGGTATCTATATACTCGTCAATTCGTTGCCTTATCGTCTGGCTTCGTAATGCCCTGGGATGGGCTGCCGGAAGGCATAATTCTGTTCATGATTCTGGCCGGGTGGTTGCGGGGATGGCGTTCTCACGGGGCCGCCGGGTAACCCATGTCTTGTTTGCTGGCCCCGGGGGTCGTGTGGTGTAGCCGCCGATGCGGAAACGGAGCGGGGACTTCCCTGTTGCGGGGAGCCAGGATACTCGTTGTAGTACGGTTCTCCACCAGAAGTCGCACGCCGGGCATTTCCCTGATCATAATAGTTGCTTCCTTTCGGTCCGACCGGAAGCGGAGGGGCGAGATGCGGCCCAGCATTCCAGCCTTTATCCTGGCTTGACTGTCGAGGATTTACAGCTCCAGGAGGTAATCTAGCCTCGGGTTGCTCATAGGACTGCGCAGCATAATGCGCGTTGTATTGAGGATGTTGAAATACCTGACCCGGTTGTGTCCCCACAGGAGATAGGTTGCCAGAAGGGAAAACCTGACCTGGCTTGATATTCAACATGGCGCTCGGGTATTGGAAAACTTGGCCCGGTTGAGGCCCTGAAGGCAACGAATAACCTTGTCGCGGTCTTGGTGATTCTCGCCTTTCTGGTTGGGGTTGATATTGCAGCGGCGCAGGTTCATGGTAAGACGCCCCATGAGGTCGATCGACCTGTTGCTGGGCCCGGTCAGGAAGAGGCCTTCTACCATTCTCCATGGCGGGCAGAGAATTGGAAGTGTGCGAAGTGCGACGTGGTTTCTCAGTAGGAAGATGGGATTGATGATTGTTCTCATACACAGCCTGAGGCTGAGGCTGAGGCTGAGGCTGAGGCTGAGGCTGAGGCTGAGACTGAGACTGAGGCGGAGGTTGGGGGCTTCGTGGCGGCAAGTTGGTGTTGATGGCATTTGGAAGAGGTGGACGACGAACAGATGGCACAACATTTTGGGAAAGCTGTGGTGTCGACGTGGGCTCGGGAGCAGGTTGTTGTGCCGACGACGATCTTTGTGGCGTGGAGCCTCGGCTGGTATACTCCTGCTGCATCTGCAGGTTTTGCATGCCATATTGAGGAGACCGCACCGGAGTTTCTGCAGACCTAGGTCGGGTTTGACCACCGCGCTGTTCAGGCTTGCTGAGCGAAGTACGCCGGGCTCCAGTCTCGGGTGCAGTCGATGGTGTAACGGATTTGTTAATCGCTGAAGGCACAGCGGGTGTGGCGTTCCTAGCTAGAGAAGACCACGCCGAGGCAGACGCTACTTTGTCGCTTTCTGCACTTGATTGAACAGCTGGGATTTCTTTTTGTGAAGGCGACTGCGGAGTAGGAGGCACTACTGGCTTGTTGATAATGCTGAGATACCAGAACATGAGATTGGAGATCAAGACTTGTTCGTATAACGGTCTTCGAGGATTGGCCAACTTGATATGACTTAGGCGATACACGGCACGCTCAACGTGAATAGGATACCGTGCGTATGGTGCAAAGCCAGGTGAAGTAGGTGACGAGCCTCGCATCGGAATAAGCCCAAGGCTTTTGGCGGATTTTGATGTGCCGAGGAGAGCCGCTGCTGTCGCCTTTCCTTCTTGAGAAAACTTGGAAGGAGTGGTATCCTCATGCTTCTTTTTGCTGCCAAATAGCGAACCTAGGAAACCTTTCTCCTCCTTTTTGTCAGAATGTTTCTTATCCTTGTCTTTATTCTTCGAGAAAAGACCACCCCGTTTTTCGCTCTTGACTTTGAGCTTCTCTGTGGACTGCTTCGTCTTAAGCAGCTTCGAAGGTGGAGGTGCAAGTTCGACCTTGGGTGCGGGTCTCGTACTGACAGATGTCTCCTGCGCTACCATCTGTTTCTGGGGCTGCTGATACAGTGCTCCCGAAGCAAGTTTTTCGCTTGCGGCGTGAATCTGAGATTTCACAGTTTCCGGAGGGGATGGAGGCGTGACGGTGTTCCGAAGCGCGTCCTGTGCTTGTGGTAGTAGTGGTTGTCGCTGTTGAGTCGGCTCGCCGACAATCCTGAATCTGGCGAAATCTTCGCTGACTTGGCTTGTCGGGGTTCGTTGTCCCTCGTCCTCCCTTGATTCGGCTTCATACGGATAATTACCTTGTTCAGACTGAACATGATAGTCAGGCATCAAGCCACGGAGTGACGTGTCGAACAAAAGATTGTCGGGTTTGTTTGCCCGCCCATGATGACCTTCCGAGCTGGAATCCATTCCACTGTACGATGTGGATGATACCGAGCTTTCCACCGAAGTATCGGCATATGTATCTGTTGATGCATAAGCATCATAAATGGAGGAATCCTCGGTTGAAGCGGTTGAGGGCCTTCTGTCATCTAAGGGAAGCGCGCCCGCCACCTCGGAAACGCTTCCACCCTCTGCAGAATACATCTCATCGCTGTCGGAGTCCACGCTTCGTCGTCTCCGACCATCAGAGAAAGCATCGCGATTCTGGACAGAAGAAGCTGGCGGCGCAGCCACCCGCTCTTCTAGCCTTGATACAAATGAGGTGCTTTGTGATGTAGCGGGCGAAGTCGGTTCCGCGTTGTCCGTTGTGATACCAGCCATCGCATCGCGACCCTTGGATCGACGACTAGATGCAAGCCTGCTGCCAACGCTAGAATCTCTGTCCCTGATTCTACGCGTCCCCGCATTTCGGCGCATGATCGACCCCGTTTGCGCAAGGAGAATCGGCGAATCCTCTTCAGTAATCATTTGAGCCACATCGGGATGACCCTCGACGACTGCAAAAGGGTGGCATGTGATTAGTTTGCGGATTGAGAAGACACCTGGTGGAAGCCAATAACTCACAGTCGTTACTGAAATTCAGGCTAAGACTTCTCTTTAAGAGACTTCGCATGATGGCGGGATCGCCACTTTCCGCTGCTTCATCTGCGATGGACTCCAGCTTCTGCAAATCCTCTAATGTTACGCCTTGATCGGCCGCCGCTCCACCGTAAATACCTGCACCGCGTGAAGACCGAGAGAGGGAACGGCTGAGAGACCCGTCTCGATGAAGTGGTAACGGAGGAGGTTCATTCTCCACATCATCGTTTGGTCTAGGGTGGTATTGTCGGCTTAGCATAGACCGTTTTCTGCTGAGACTGCCTCCCACAGCAAGAGAAGGCACGCCTTGTGCCGAAGCAGCAGAATTTGTGGATCCCAGGCCGGAACTGGGAAGGCGAGCTGACCCATCTCGTAAGGTCGAAGAGCGTCTTGCAAGATCTGCAACCATGCCCGTCCCATTCGCGCCTGCCCGAGCCAACCAACTTGGACTTCTCGTTAATCCTGATTCTGAACCCGGATCAGGACCTTGGGGTAAACCGGCTCCAATTCCAGCCTGATCCCCGGTATCCGTGTGGGTATGTGCTTTCAGAAATGCTCTGAATTCTGTAGGCGCCAACTCAGGATGTAAAGAGGCGGGAACCCAATAGAGGTGTCTTGGGTCGTCTGAGGGCGCCGAAGGAAGAATGCCAGCCAATCGAGCTTCCCCTTGCGCCATGATAGGCTTATCTGGATCCAATTCGTGAGACTGAGGAAACCCAGCAAAATCACTCTCGCTCTCGTACTCCATTGCAGGGAGTTGGTAAGCGCGATCTGTTGCATAATCTGAGGCGCCCGACACATGGTTGTATTGGGAAAAGTCTGATGCAAGTCTGGATGGCGAGACAGGACTCGTGGATAATTGCCCAGATGGCTCGCTAGACGACTGAATGTTATCGTCATGTAAGCGATAGTGCTGGTGTTGATGCATATAGGGATTGCCTTTCGGGGGCGATGTCTGCTTGTGGTAATCAGTTAAGCTCCGCTGACATACAGGACAATTTATAAAGGATACTTACCGAATGGGCCGCCAGTGAGGCCGTTGGGGGCAAGTCTGGATCGAAAGACAGTGCACCAGGTCCAACTGACGAAGCCGATCTCCGTCTTAGCGATCTAGTTGATATCGAACAGCAAGGCGATTTCTTGTTAGATGATTTGGTATTTGGCGATCTTGATCAAGGAGGGCCAAACCTACCTGAGGGTCGCCATTTCCCTCTGGATCTCCTGAGCCGAGATGTTTCTTGCATTTGTTCCACCGACAGCGGATGTCTGCTGACTGGACATCTCTTGACGATCTTCGAGATCGACGGATGTACCGGACCTCACAGCATTTGCCGAGGATGGCATATTCTCTGACATGAGTGCAGTGGTGATGTAGATGTAGACGTCGACAATTCTACCTACACCTCTCTGGCTATGTCGTTAATGCCGTCGAATGCACAGCTGACAATTCCCGTGTAGCGGTGTAGCGATATACTTTTATTTCTGCCGCAATCCTTACTTGCAATCAGAGAACCATGAATTGACTTTGAATGCACGCTTTCAGTTTGCTGGTAGAAGTGCTGAAGTCGGTCCTGCCTGAACGTCGGTCTCAGAGCCTTCGTTTTGTGTTGGGAAGACGAAAAACAGACGACGTAATCCTGCGTGTTGGGCTCGATAACCTGCTGATGTGATAGATTCGTCGGGCTGTTTCTATGTCGGCACTTCAGATACTCCCGTGTCGACGACAGTTCGGGTAATGTATCCTGCAACTAGAGGTCGACACTACCGGTCACCCGCCAAACGATAGACATCGTGGTTCAAAACATCGAATTCACCGGTCCCTGCGCCCACACTGCCTCCTCTCGATTCCGCGGCGCCTGAGGGTTTAACAGCCGACTCTGGCCGGCCCCTTGGAAACCAGAAACCAAAATCCCTTCAACCAAACTCGCAACCGCTTTCATTTCTTTGTACGCTCGTTCTTTTGATAAAATGCAGACAAGCTGTCATCTTGCTGCCATCGATATTTCGCACAGAAACTATCGGCGAAACCATATGATAATACATACAATATCTCGTCCCTAGTAACGTCTGCTGGAAAGGTCTGCATGGGATACCTGCTCTAATGCTATTCTTTCCTGTCCATGCACACAATGGTGCTTTACGATACAAGATGGATTACACAGGGGCCCAAAGACGCAGGAGATGATGGAGAAGACAATGACGGATCCATCATACGGCGTTCAGGCCGCTGAACGAGCGATCTTTCGTCAGCACTTGGAGTTTACCCTCTGCCGTCTGTCACTCGTAATATCACCCAAGACACCTCCTCATTCCACCCACATCCCTCCTACTTCTCGCCACCTTCAAGTATTCCCATCTCTGCCCATTTGTCAGTCAACCACATGACTCCTCCCCCTCTGGTCCTGAGCTCTATCGTGTCCTGTGCATCCAACAGATCATATTCCCTTCCAAAGGCGATATAATGCGCGAAAAGAGAATTGAAGTGGGCTTCTAACGACAGATGCAGGATTTCACTGAAATGGGCATGGTAGATGTGAGCAAAGATTCGGAAGAGCTGCTTGTAGATGTGTTTTGCTGTCGATGGGAAGGATGGCTGAAAATCCCGTCCTACAAAAGTAGGCAAAATCGACGTTAGCAACTTGAATCAAGCAAAGCGATGTTACAGGACTTACCGCTCTTGGTCGGGAATACGGACTCGTCTTCCAGTAGTCGCTGAACCCAAGACATGACATAGTCTATATATGTTGATGCCGGCAGCGATACCTGCCGTTTATTTTGATCAGGCCACGTGAAATCCAGTCTGTAAAACCCGTCCAGCAGGTAAAGCAAGTATAAGGTGTCAGTATGATAACGCAATTACACGTAGATGTAGCGGAAGAGTTACCCTGATGCAGCGGACATGGTATGACACTGGTGTGGACCACAAAATTCGCTTATGGCTCCGTAGAAATGATTCAAATTGTTATAGAAATCGAAAACTGACATCGACAAAAGCAAGCGGGTTTCTCAGTCCACGCCGATAACTACTTTCACAAACGAGCAACGACTTACTATTGATCGCAACCCACTCATTGACATCCACATATTTCGGCGGTGCAACAATGGTCTTGAAGCTCCCCTTCACCAGAGCAGCTTTCACAAAGGGCTGACAAAGATACAACGGTAGTCGCTCCTGCTGTTGCCCCGATTGAAGTTGTTGCTGACCGTTGGCCTGTTGGAAGTAATCCCCTTGGGTGTGTATTCCCGCATGAACGCCAGGGGTGGCTGCCATTCCTATCATAGAGGCGTGTATATTGCTGTTCGCGTTGTCACTGAAAGCCGGAGTGTTGGGCGTCGTAGGAGATTTCCTGGGTGCGCGTAGCCGCCTATCAACGCAGGAAGGGAAAGGATATGTGAGAGGAGGTCGCTATTGGTACATCCAAACTGAGAAGCCAACAACGCCAAGCACGACTTACCCTAATAAGCTAGACATCTTTCGATCAGTAGATCAAACCTTCAACCGTGTCCCAAGTAGCGCGGAGCTTGCTGTACGTATGATGGCGATATTCGAAGCCAAGGAATACGATCTGATGTCGGACCAAACTGAACGCGGTGCCAAGATGGTGTCACTGAACTTTCAAGGTAATATGGGGCCGAGCAGTCTGGCAATCGCTGATATACCTTTCAACCTGTATACTCGGACGAACGGTTGCTTGGACTGAAGGTTGTGGGTACCGTTATGCTGTTGACGCTGCACAAGAGGAAAGGCAAGCACCATCAAAAGATTGGAGCTCATCTGTCCACCAGGTCTCAGCCTGTCGCGTTGGATGCGGGGTAGTGAAGCGTTGCACGCGTTTCAGCGTTCAAGCGCGAACCAGCTCGCGAACCTCCCTCCTCCTTGCCAGTCTGGCAGCTAGTCTGGCGTTTTCGCCGGTTCACAGGTGCTCGCCGGATATCACAATACCATAGAGAACGTTGGGAAGAGGGGAGAGCGTAAACCATAGGGGCGCCGTGAAGGCCTGACAACAGTCATCTGGGCGCTTGGCTGATGGCAACAGGTATCGCAAGGGTGAGCATTACACTGCTATAACGGTACATATTTCCTATCCTTGTACAGTAAGACTTCTGTCGTAGCTCCCGGGATGACCTCTACGACCCTCGCCAAGAACAACATGCTCCCGTCCTCTTGCCCTCCTCGTGTTGGTTGCGACAGCTTTCGAGCTGGATCTGACGCACCTCTTGCTTCTTCGTTTGCAAGACTCTTCGGGCTTTCCAAGAGCTTTGACAAATGAATAGATGTGACCACTTGGCAGAGTAAGCTTGCCATCCCATTCTTCGCTATTGGTATTTTGTCTGCTGTTGCGGCCTCTTGCCCTTTACGTTTTGCTCCAGTCGCGCTTACGTTTCGCCAATGCTGTTTATCCGATAATGCTGCTTCATGATTAGCTTGAGCTTGCGAGAAACGGTGTGCAAGGGATTGGCAAGCTTGGCTGCCGGACAATATGTTGATGGAGAAGGACGGCTTCGCTCTCCTTTCAACCGCAGACTCATCCGCCGTCGCTTCCGGTAGATCAGATTCCATGCTTGACGGATCGGTTATAATCGTATCTCGAGGTGTATCCAGTGCCTCTGCAAGTCTCGAGGGTAGGCGTAGGGAGAATGATATCAACGGTTCAGGGTGCAAAGCGACGGACGAGAAGGAAGACAACGTTGCGCCATGATAGGAGCCATCCGGTAATTTCGCAACGACTACTGAGACAGGCTAGACAAAACTGGATCAGCTTGTGCAAAGTTCCCCGATCTACACATTGCAAATGATGTATGGACTTACCTGAGGGACCTGCCGCATAGCACTTCTGACATCGTCCGCTACACTGGCTCTGGTATGATTGCTTCGCCTAATGTGATATGCGCCTCGAGTGGAAGCTGGCAGCACTCGATTCAGTAGTGGTCGAGCTCCACCGAGTGTTACCGATAGCGGAAAAGGTCTAGGTTTCATGGAAATCGTGGACGAAAATAGGAGGAACGGCCGGAGGTCATTGGCGATATTTCTATCCGCACGAGGTGTCCAGTATGCTTGAATTACGGCAAGTAAGATGCTCCGTCAATGTTGCCTCACCAGTACATGCACGCCGGCGTCGTTGGTCCTGTCTAACCTGCAGCATGTAACAGCCGAACGACAGCGGAAGTGACGAAATTCATTGCGTACTGGATGCGGATCGATCGCTAGACAACATTTGCGGATGAAGCCGTTGTCGAGCGGTTGTAGTTGCGGTAGCGGTTGCGGTTGTTGAGATTTGTTTGTTATGCGCGGGCTTGCAATCACGCTCTTATAGTGGGTTCAACGCCATCGCCAGTATCCCGTCTGTGTGGAGGCCTTGAACATTACATAGGCTATCACTTCGGTCCGTCCGCCGTCCAATCCTCATCAAAGGCTACGCGGCCGTCAATGACCGGGACAGAATAGGATGGCGTACTCTATCACATGCTTCGTCATCGACGTCTCACCTGGGATGGCCGAGGAAGTATACGATGAAGAGACGATGAGGACGGTCAGTAAATTAGATCTCTGCAAGGAATACGTGTGTCGAAAGATTGCGTCCAAGGTATGTTTGGACTGCTGAAGTATAGATCCTTGGAGTATCTGAGCGCTTACCTGGTCCGCGATCTATTCAGGTTCAATCTGGCCGTAAAACAGAACATGCTGGAGTACTTACATTCGGAGGAGGTAAGCTCCGGAATATCCTGCAGCAGATCATGGATTCATGCTAACAAGCGATTGATCCGCTTCTATATGTTTGCAGAAACCGACAATCCGTTCTTCGCCAAGTCTGGTAGCAGCGCACCAGAAGCTGTCGCGCACGATCCGCAGGACTATGTCGGGGTAGCTTCAATATTTCCGCCTCAACAGGCGAGGCCACAGATGCTGGGAGTAGTCGGCTCAATCAAAATTGGACACTTCAACGGAAATCGTAAGTCTCGATGCCACATCCGCGCTCCAATGTTCTAGGAGCAGCCGCTACATTTTCTTCTACTTCCTCACGATCGTCCGTTGCAGCGATGGCAGCCCTGATAGTCACCGATGAAATACTGAAACAACATCCCAACCACAATCGAGCGTCTAAAAACTGGAAAAAGGAGGTGGTCTTGCTCACTTACGGTAGATATCACGACCTGCCAAATAATCGGGACGGTGTCATTGATGATACCTCCCTCGTACAGCTCAGGCAAAGGTCAAACAAATAGGATGGGAGATTGTCCTGAACCTCATGAAGAATCGAGGGGTTTTGTTCAAAGTCATGTGAGCAGCGAACATGTGCGTGGTCAAGTACAAGAAGAGGCTGACAGAGTTTATTGTTCTTTTTGCGGCGCAGAGGTGTCGACTTCGATAATCGATCGACCGAAGACATCCCTGACGAGGAGTTTCCTAATCTAGTGAGTAATGAAAGTCATATTCAATTACCCTGCTCCTGACTTGTAACTTTCGTGTGTAACTGTTGCAACTCAAAGCCTAAAATCGAGCGCTTTTGGCGCAAGTTCTGTGACCAAATACGAGAAGAACTTACGGAAGAAGACAAGTTTCTTATGCCTCAGCTAGGCAGGGTCCAAGACGCGTTGTCTGCTGTTAGAGGACCTGTTCTGGAAGGGACAGGTTCACTACTCGCCAAAAGCATCTTTCGGATCGGATCCACCGATATCGATCCGGAAGAAGCGATCGAGTTCACCGTTCGTCACAGTAAAGCAACTGCTATTGCTCACCCTCAGACTTTGAAGAAGGTTATCGCTTCCCAGGTCGCAAGACCGAAAACACTGTCCGAAAGCGTAATTCCTAGCCATAGCCAAGCAAGCAGAGCTTCACAGTCATACGGTCAACTTAACGGAGTCGGCCGTGCTAGCGCTTCAACTATTGCTGGAACCGCGGGCATTGAGGCAGACGTTTCTGCATTCACGAAATACTTCATTCTCAAGAAGATTCAGACAGAGGGTGATGACGAGAATATAGAGGATACCCAAGCCCGCCGAATTGTTGACGAAGATGAGGATGATGATATGGAACCAGAATATGAAGAAATCGAGGTCGACCAGGAGGATCTCACCAAGGCTTACAGGTTTGGCAGTACGTGGGTGCCCTTGAACGATGAGGATTTCGAGACAATGGAAACTACAGCTGGTTTCGAGGTTCTAGGGTTCTTCAGGGCCACAGCGGTCAGTTCCGTACTCCTCCAGTAAATATCGACCGCAAAGTTGACACTCGCTTCAAATATAGCTTCAGAGACAGCACCTGATGGGGGAAGTGATGTATATTTGGCCAGATCCGGACGATCAAAAATCGCAGGTTCAGCTATCCGCCATCGTCCAGGCTTTAAAGGAAAAGGATGGTTTGGCAGTTGTGAGGTATGTCTGGAGGGATGGCAGGGACCCCAAGCTTGGTGTGGTGAAACCGATGATATTCGACAACGAAGAAGGCCATATCGAATGTCTCCATTGGGTTCAGGTCAGCTACGCTTCCGCTTGCGCCAGCGTTCGGAAATCGTTGACTTCCTGCGCAATCTTCCCCACGTTTGTAGATGCCCTTTGCAGAAGACGAAAAACGTTTCTTCTTCCCTTCACTTACTGACTTGAAAAGCAAATCCGGGAAACCTATTACGGAGCATCGTCTATTACCCACTGAGGAGCAAGACAGTTTGATGCATGATCTAGTAGATGAGATGGATTTGGATAGCTTGGGCGATCCTGAAAAGGACGAGTGAGTTCTTCTCAAAGTCCATCCTCTTGTCAGCGGCATTCACTGATTAGCAATTGCAGCCCTTGGTATGACTGCTCTGAATCCTACAACCCAGCCATTCATCGATTACGAGAAGCTGTATATCACTTGGCTACCACTGCGGATCTGAACTCAAACCCGGTTCCTCCTCCCCATCCATCTTTGCTCAGATATGTCGACCCACCATCGCAAATTGTAGACTTGTCTTATGAAACAGTGCAGCAACTGAAAACGGCATTGGATATCAAAGCCGCACCACCGCCAAAGAAGAAGTTTGAACGTAAACCTGCTGGCACCGATGCTAGAGAGGAGTATGTGATTATTATTATTTTTCGCTGGGCCTTGCTGATTCTCATTTGGACTTTTGCATACAGCTTGGATATTGACGCTCTCTTTGCCAATGGTACCGACTCTCCCACAAAGCCGAAAAAGGAGGAAACATCGCCTGCTACTAATGTTAATGGCAAGAGACGCTCGCCTCATCAAGCGCAGAATTCTCCATCCTCTAAGTCTTTGGTGAATCATGGCTCAGAGAAGAGGGTTATTGGTAGGCAGGATCCTGTTGGGGATTTCAACCGGATAATTTCCGAGAGTAGTGGAAATGAAATTATGGAAAAAGCGGTAATTATCATACACAGCTTCTCAACATTTCACATTGGTCTACCAATTTCTGAGGTCCTCTCGCTACGGTCAGATGGAGGATTTAGGTGAAATTATCAAAGAAAACTTGAAGAATTCCTTTTCGAAAGCCGGTTTCACGAAGGCTCTGGAATGTCTGCGGATAATGAGAAGGCAAGCTTTGACTGTAAGTTCATATTGCCAGTTGGCTTGCGTAATCCCGTGAATTTAGCTTTACAACGTTGATAGTATGAAATGACTGAGGAGTATAACATGTATGTGTCTTCCTATCTTATGCCCCATATCTATCCTGATTGAGTATCCAACGACTCTAGTTATATACAAGGCTTTGAACGCTTTTGCAAAGATCCTGAATTCAAACATCGCGATTTCTGGAATGGTGAGAATTTCCCACTCTACATTTTGTCATTACTGTTGCTCAACCCGCTACTGCACCTTCCAGAATTTGAGAATGCAAAGCCGCCTCTAGGCAACATCTCCGTGGCAGAAGCAGAATCCGCTCTACTAGTCGATCAGTATACGTAACCATTCGGTTTCAACTTTGCGCCCCCATATTTACGATACTCCGGGGAGTACACAGCTGTCCCTGGTCAACCTCGGAGCCCCTGAAAACAGGCATTGGTGCGGACTCGGCCTCTTAACGCGAGTTTAATGAACAGCAGGCGCCCAAGAGTTCGTCGTATTCGGTACATGAGGAGAGGTCAATGGACTTCAGAAACGCCCACGTATGGCCCTACGTATCTACATCTGTAGGCCATATGGCGAGTATAAACATGAGCTAGACGTATAACAGCGTAGTTGCATCCTTGTAAGGTTGTTAACATGCGGCGGTGGTGATATTATGACACAACACGGCAAGTATCGCCTCAGTTCATTTCGATTGATGTTCTTTTCCTAAAGACGGCTAGCTGGACAGCCTGAGAAGAGCTCTGACGAAGTGTGATTCAATCTTGCGACAGTTGCTGTGATCAATGAAAAGAATGATGAGCGAGCAGCTGGACGAGCTGATAAAAGATAACTCGTACCGGCGGCACGGCGAACGGCACTATCTATGTCCGCTTCATGAACAGCGCCGCAATGGAATCCCAACGCGAAAAGCTTGTTAAATGCCAAGCGGACGCAAAACAATCGGTTGCTCTCAGCTGGTTCTTCCTTGCCGCAAACTCCGACGGTTCGCTAATTAGCTCCCAGAGCTGTCCCCCGTCGGTCACGGAAAAAAGCTGATTAGCTGGGACGAGCCAGCTAACGAGCCCATGAACCTTCTCGAAAGACATGCGAGTGGGCATGTTGATATACATAGGGGTCAGGGTTTGGATGAACAAACAATGGTTGCAGCTATTATTGTTGCTAGTTGCTACAGCTGCTGAAGTGCTGATGCAATCATACAATAATCATCGATAGCGGATATGGCGGCGGCACCGGCTAACCGGCGGGCCAGCCGGCTTACAAAGCTTGTGACCGCACTGACCGCTGGCGGTGGGAGAACTGGTGGAAGCTGTGATGGGTGCGGGGCTGCTCGCCCCATATATTTTTTGGCGAGGGCACCGTGACCTCTGCCGTAGCGCGCAATCGACTCCGCGACTCCACATCAAGAAACAACTCGGCAATAGCTTCACAGCGGGTCCTTCCTTCGGAATAAGTAACGTTCAAAAGTGTTGTTTGCGTTTCAGGAGCCGTTACATCGGCGTCGATCACTGCTTCACCTCCGGCTCCTAACATCAAAGCCCCTCAGAGAACCTTTCGCCATCGTAGTTAACAGTTCCGAATTTTAAGCTGCTTCCAGCAAAAGGACCTTTTGGATATCGACGGCCTGCCGCGCGGCTTCTATTCGATTACGAGATATCTGCTGCTTGGACGGGGCAGAAGGAGATCTAGCAATTCAAGCATTCAAAGCGTGTTTCAGCAGAATTCACTAGTCCCGCAACTCGTGCGCCGCAAGGCTGGTCTACCCGACCTCGTCTCCACCCAACTGTCTGTCAATCCTGCCAATTGTCCTTGGTACTCTGGACGGACGTTGTTTCTGAACATTACGACAACATTACTGGAATCGGGTTGTTCGTCTGATCAGCATCCGAGATATACCTTTCGATCACTACCCGGCGTGGCTGCCTTGAGTGCCTCGAGGAGTGGCTGAAACGCGAGTGCTTGGTGGGTGCAAGTTCACGAGAAGGAGATATCGGCTGGCGTTGTCGCTCTGATCGAGCTTTACCGGTGTGTGTCTCTGGCTTCCCTTTTTGCGCGTCATCGTCAAGGCGCATGTGCTGAACGTATATGACCACCTTCTGACCTTTCAGACGCTCTTTCCAAGGATCCTGTCTGATTCTGGGCGCTAGACACGCACAGGGAGAAATCGGCTTCTGCGGCTGAAATGGCAATCACTGCAGCTGCATCGTCCACCGACTTGTCGCTGCAACAGGCCTCTGGTGTTTCCTCCATTCAAGAACTGGATAAGGATATGGCACCGACAACGTCAAGAACAGGCGTATCGAAGATCAACGACAGCCAGCGGCAGGAAGAAACAGGCACAGTTACAAGCTCATTGACCTCAACAGTATTTAGTAGTCGGATTTCACCGAAAGGCGGTCGGACTTCGTCTCCTATCAAAACACAACTGCGGCAGTCTATGGAGCCGCATTCGCACTTCAACGAAGAGGGTGTGGTCTCCACAATCAAACGTAACATGGGCGATGATCCTCAAGCGGTAGGCAGAGGTGTAGCGTCAGAGATGCCCGTCACAGGAATGGATTGGCCCATACCGCCTCGAAGTTCGGCATCTACGGAAACGCGACCGTACCTCTCCAACGTCTCCTCCGCTTGTGCTGTATGGGAGACGCAAATCCATGAACATGAGAGGATGCAGGTTTCCGCCCATCGGCCAAGTGCAATGATGGAAAATCACCATCGACTCTCGTCAGAAACAGGGCAATCCTCTACCCAGCAATCTCGAACTGATACTGATCACGGAGGAAAGAGCGGCCCAAGTAAATCCTCAGAAACAAATTATACGTTTCCACCCGGTACACCAGTTCTCAAGCGCACAGCATCCAGGACCCAATCCATCTCTTTCAGTCAGACCAGCTCCTCCGTCGCATTATCGAATGCAGCTGCAAACCGAGAACTGACTTCGAAGGGCAAAAAACGGAAACGGCTTGCGAAAGCTTGTTCAGCATGTCACAAAAACAAGCGGCGTTGCGACGGTTTCGCCCCTTGTAGCAATTGCGAATTCTCATCCAGAAAATGCGTGTACCTCAGCTCCAAAGGAGAAGCTATACCTCCTCCAAAGACGAGGGAGGGGTCAGTTTCAGTCTCAGGAACTTCGGCAGCGGTATCACATGCCGTAGAAGCATCCGACACGCACTCGATAGCGTACAAGCCTCCGAGGAGACCTGAAGTGGCTGAAGCGACCACACCAAGAAGCGAGACTTCGCGGGCGCCTCCTGATGCGTTCAAACGCCCGTTGCCTCCGGGGTCATACGTAGGGAGCGCAGATACCAGGTCACAAGACATGCGACGAGCAAGTCAGGCGACGGCTAGTTCAGTCTATTCGGAGCGCCCTGTGCCAGTCTCCGCACCAGTCAAGCCGTGGCCCACCACCGAACCGAACGAGGGCCACGTAGCCTTCGATCCCCGGATGGCGGATCACTCCTCCAGATCATCATTGTCATTCCTGGACCCCTCAAGAGAACCGCCTCTTGCGCCGCCTGCAGCACCGCCTCTGGACTCTTTTCCGCCTACTTCACAGCGGTTCGCCCACCCATCATTCCCTTATACTTCTCCGCCTCGAGCTAGTAACCTCCAGGTCAATGATCGAACAGCCCAGCCCGAATTTCGACCGTCCAACGCCAAGCTACGAGCAGCGGAGCGACAAGCATTATTCGTTGAAGAACTCGTACATGTTTTCTTTGCGCGTCTTCATCCCTATCAGCTCATGTTCCACCAACCCACTTTTCAGTATCGGCGGTATCTAAATCTAGTACCCACCGCTCTGTTGCATATCATGTATGCTCTCTCCATCCGTTTCATCGATCCGGTGCTACTACACGATGCTCTAGTGGCAGAACATGCGACACAGGCCGAACTCGATTTACCTTTGTTCCTGGCGGGCGAAGTGTTTTTCGAGGAGTCACGGAAAGCCACAGAGGTATGGTTGAAACAAAAGAGTGCCACGATGAGACGGGCTTCCTGGTCGACGACCAATATGCAAACTTGGGAAGACCTTGAAATGTTGATGGCAATCACCTTGTGTGGATTCTACGAAAAGGCCATGCGGAGAATGCAAGATGCAGCTCAACATTTCGGTAGGAATAATCGCTCCTGGTCGCCAAGCAGAAAGCTAACGCCAGTAAATATTGATCATATTTTTAGACAGTGCGATTGATCTACTTCGTCAAAATCCTAGCATTTCGTCATCCCGGAGTAGTGAAACCCATCCGGATGCCGTCACTTTACGTCAATGCACTGAACGAGCACTGTGGATGCTTTACCTTGCTGATGTCTCTGCCGGCATACATGTGCGGCCTAGACAGTTACACGATTATCACATGAGCAATATTCCACTGCCAACCAATGAAGCAGAATTTTCCTGGCGTGGAGGTTGCAGGACTACGACAGAATCCAGAGAACTAGCGTTTGGAGTAGATGCATTGAACCTGCCGGGCTCTGCTATCTCTAATGCGAATATCAGCGAATTTGGACATCTCATTCGTTCTGTATGTCCAAACGTAAGTCGCGTCGGAGAATGCGAAACTAACATGTTATGTTTTCTAGGCTTGTATACTTTTCAAAATCATGGCCTTGTTTGGGCAAGCTTCCCATGATCGCACACAAACCTCAAAACGTGCCGTCGTGTTGGAGGCCGAACTTCGAGTAAGCGCAAAGTGATATTTGTCCTAATAAGATTTGTAGCTGAATCTGCTCGATCCTTTCCAAAAGGCATGGGCCTCTTGCCTACCCGAGCAATTGCAGTTCAACGATAGGAATTTCGTCCTGAATGTCAAGAAGCTCGGATCGGCTATACCAACCACCGCTGCTTGCGGCTTCTGTTTCGCATTGATGCATTCCATAGCCGAGTCATCACAATTCTATCTGCAGTCGATCGCAGCCATTGCAGGCGATATCAGTCATTCGATAACAGCAACCAGACAGTCACAAGCGGTGGACAACATGACTGTGGTGATAGACACTATTGGGGATATCGGACGACAATCCCCCGAAGGTGAGGATGCACGTATCGGAAGGAAGGGAACAGTAGGCTAACCAATCTGTTTGCTCTGATGTCAGCTTTCGCAATTCTGGACATTGTATCTACTTGGGCAGCCCATACAGCTGGTACGCTTCCATCGGGCCGACTTCCCAGTCTTACCACCCAACGAAACGAAATGCGACTTGATCAATGGTGGTCAGATCTAGGACATACCTGGGGTCTCCGACGACAAAGTACCGCCCATCAACCACACGAGAGCCTTGGTATCAATGTCACAAATTACCCAATGTTGCGCCATCCAGTCCATCACAACGAGCAACGTCGCTCAGCTCGCGAGCCGGAAACCCACCCTAACCTAAGATACGATGTTAGATCTGGGCGGTCAGAGCCAGAAATGCTTAATCCACCTCAACGACCACCCTACGAGCACTTCGCGACCGATAGTCGTCTTCTACATTCGCGAGCCCCGTCCGTCAGGGATATTGAAGAAAACGACGTTCTTTTGGACGCCCAAAATAATAAGAAGCGCCGTTTCTCAGCCGGGCATGGTCGACCTCCTTACTTGGAAGCGCACGGCGAACTTATCCCCAGCGAGTCCGTCTCCCGCTACATGCAAGAAGCGCCACCACAGCCGGCGGCCCCTGCAGACTCCACAAAGATGCCAAGTGGTCTAGCGGCGCTCTTGACTGCTGCCGAACATCGAGGTCTGAAGTGACGACGGGACAGGAAATTGAACATCGAAGGCTGAAGTGTCACGGGGCAGGAATCGTGATGGACCATTTATAATTCTCACTTATAGACGATTCCCTCAAGTTCATGATTAGACAAGTTGTAAAGGGGACTGCCCACATCGATACCGTTCTTTCATTGTACAAGTAGTGTTGGACATTATCCCGCGCGGATGCTGACAGGTCCTTGAAATGGACGTTTCATTTGGTTGGCGATCTGTGGGATCCCAGGCAAATCAAATTAAGCGAATCTAGCTTGGATATCACCGAGGAGTATTACAACTACTGAAAGAACAATCGTATTCGAAAGGAAACCTACACGACAGTCGGCGGCTCCATATCAACGCACGTTTATATTCACCCTGCCGGTCTATGCTTCAATCTTCTTGAGGTTTTTGTGCATCGCTGGGTTAGTCTTGGTGACTCGTTCCAGGATCTTCTCTACTACGCTCTCTCGATGTTTCTCGACCGCCGTCTTAATCTCCCCGAGTTGAGTTTCAGTGGAATGATCAATGGAGTCTTGGTTGATAGAAGTCTGGCTCTTGTGCTATACACACATTCGTGGTGTTTGGTCAAAAGTGAGTAAGTGGTATATGGGGAGATAGAAATCAATAGCTCTTACTTCAGTTTCATATGCCTCATAGTCTTTCTGCTTCTGGCTCTTGTAGGCCTCAATCTCCTTTGCAGCTTCCGACCGTGCGTCCTTCAGCTTTTGTACTCGATCTACCGGGGTACAATAGCGATTCAAGATAAGGGGAAGAGAATATAACGGCAAAGGTTCAGCTTTGTTTTTTTACACCAATTATAGACGAGGGGAGCAAAGAATGGAAAGAACCTTACATTGCCGAGCTTTCTGTACCACCTTGGCTGCCTCCTTCTCCGCTTCCAATAGGGTCTGAATGCCTTGAGATTGTTGAGTCGCCTATGGCCCAACATGGTGAGCTTGTGCCATTGTGCACGTGATAGCGTATAAAGGGAGACTTGCCATGATAAGAGAGGATCCCGCGTAACTTGTGCAACCTCGCTTTGGTTTGTTGTTCGTAGGAAGGTTGCTGGGTTTGAAGAACTATATGTGGAATTGATTCAAAGAGGGAGCCTGGCTAAACAGCAAAGGAGATGATGATGCCATCATCGACTCGCGGGGAAGCATACACGGACATAGGCTTCTCTTCGCCGCTCGATTGCAATCATGTATGAGACTTGGTGGCTATCGATGTCGAGCCATGTGGCCGGATTGTGCACGGTGGCATGTTCCCGGAGGTCTCCTCGGGATTATCACTAGACCTATCGGCAGCGCAACAGGCAAAAGAGCTGTACTAGGGCTCCCAACTACCAGCACCGGTTGCTAAGGACTCGTTCCACATCTGGTTCGATAAACTGAACAAAGTCTTCACGATTATTCAAGGCATTTCGCCTTTTGATACACAGGCGACGAATCCGACAACTACTGTAGCGAAGACTTCAAACGCAGTCGCAGGTTTAGGAGGAATTTCGTTGAGAACAGAACGACTCTAAGACGCTCGCAAGATGGCGGCTCCACCCCGAGACTCTAAATATGCATTCTTGCAGGTTAGTAATCAGCTCAATCTTTCCTTCAAGTATGGGTTCTCCCCTTATTGTCCACATGCAAACTGAATCCGATTTCTCCGCTATAGATGGCAGCTCCGGCGTCCTACGTCGCCGGTCTTGGACGAGGGTACGCATGTTTCTACTAGGCGAATGAAATAGTCCCCACGACTAACTGTTCTGTTCTGTTCTGTTTGACCAATTTACATTCATAGTGCTTCTGGATTTACAACCCGGTCGGATATCGGTCCAGCGCGTGAGGGGCCATCCGCCGAAACTGTTGCGTAAGTAGGCAGTATCAGACGTGTACACTATTCCGAACACTTACCCAAATTTACCCAAATTTTGGGATTGGCAGTGAGGCTCGAGAAAAGCGTGGTGATGCACCGGAAGAAGAAGAAGCTTTTGGAGACCCAGACGACGAATCAAACCTGTTTGCAGGAACGGTCTATGAGGCGGATGATGCCGAAGCCGATGCCATCTGGGAGTCTGTAGATGCTCGTATGGAGAGTCGTAGAAAGGCTCGTCGCGAAGCAGTCGAAGCAGAACAACTTGCGAAAGAACGCGCTCTGAATCCAAAGCTGGATGCTCGGTTTGCAGATTTGAAGCGAGGATTAACAGCCGTGTCAGATTCGGAATGGGAGAATCTGCCCGAAGTTGGTGATCTAACTAGGAAACGGAGGAAGCAGAACCTCCGGTTGGCGGAGAATGGGTCAGGGAAGAGCTATGCCATTAGTGATACAGTTTTGGCCGGCGCTGCAGGTCAAAATCAGGTCATGGGGGAATTGGACGAGCAGCAAATGACAGGTGGATACGAAACTTCGATGAATGGTGGAACAGAAACCGATCTTGTAGGAATCGGTCAAGCAAGAGACCGGGTCCTCTCGCTGCAACTTGACCAGCTTTCGAAAGATGCTACCAGCGGCACATCGACGTCCATCGATCCTAAAGGCTACATGACAGCTCTAAACAGTCAGATCATGCACAGTGACGCACAAATCGGCGACATCAAACGAGCTCGACAGCTCCTGGACTCGGTCATCAAGACAAATCCTAAACATGGACCCGGTTGGATTGCTGCTGCTTCGCTCGAAGTGCACGCCAAGAAGATGGTGGCGGCAAGGAAAATTATAGCCCAAGGATGCGAACAGTGCCCGAAGAACGAAGATGTGTGGTTCCACGCTGCCGAATTGAACACGCCTGAGAATGCAAAGGTCATCCTTGCTAAAGCTGTACAGCACATACCTCAATCTGTCAAAATCTGGATGAAGGCAGCCTCTCTGGAGAATGATGTAAAGGCGAAAAAGCGAGTTTTGCGCAAAGGTAAGTTGGGATCCATTCGCCGTCAGATCTTGGCTATTGACCAGCGATCTCTTTTCCAGCCCTCGAGTACATCCCGAATTCGGTGAAACTATGGAAAGAAGTCGTTAATCTTGAAGATGATCCAGAAGATGCACGAATCCTGCTGCAACGTGCTGTTGAAGTGGTTCCGCAGTCGGTCGAGCTATGGTTGACTTTGGCCCGACTAGAAACACCCACGGAAGCTCAGAAAGTCTTGAACAAGGCTCATAAGATGATCCCTACAAGTCACGAGATTTGGATAGCGGGTGCTCGACTGCGGGAACAAGACGGAGACGCGGCCGTGGTGGACAAGTTGATTGCCAACGCTGTCGCCAATTTGGCTAAACATCAAGTCATCATGACACGAGAACAGTGGATAAAAGAGGCTGAAAGATGCGAAACTGAAGGGTCTCCGATAACAGCACAAGCGATATTAAAAGCTACGCTTCATCTTGACATTGAGGAGGAGGACCGTATGGATACCTGGTTGGACGATGCAGAGTCTGCCGCCAAGAGGAACTTTATCGAGTGCGCTCGAGGTATTTATGCATATATCATCAAGGTATTCCCAACGAAAAAGGCAGTCTGGAGAGCTGCCGCAGATTTCGAGAAGCAACATGGATCATCGTAAGTGAACACTAAGGCAGGCCAAGTCGTTGGCGCTCACTGTGATCTTTTCTCTCATCACAACAGGGAAGCGCTGCAAGAATTACTCGCAAAGGCTGTGCAATATTGTCCAAGAGCTGAAGTACTTTGGCTTATGGCTGCTAAAGAAAAATGGCTATCAGGCGACATCGCCAGCGCAAAAGACATATTGACCGAGGCTTTCGAAAAGAACCCGGACAGCGAATCCATTTGGCTTGCCGCAGCCAAGCTGGCCTCCGAAACTGGGCAGACTGAGGCGGCGATGCAATTGTTAGCGAAGGCAAGGAAAGAAGCCGATACGGATCGTGTAAGCATTTACTGCTTGTATCGCTGCTTCGAGGGAGAGTTGGCTGACGCTTGGAATGTTGTCTCCGCAGATTTGGATGAAGTCGGCGATGCTGGAACGGCAAATTGGTAAACTCGACGAAGCTCTGCAAACGCTGGAGGAGGCCATTCAAAAGTTCCCGTCCTTCGACAAGCTCTACATGATTAAAGGACAAATACACGAAGAACGATCCGAAATACCGCAGGCACGAGAAGCGTATGCCAAAGGCGTCAAAGCTTGTCCGAAGTCCGTACCGCTGTGGCTGCTTTCGTCTCGACTTGAGGAGAAAGCGGGTATCACGATCAAATCGCGTGCTCTATTAGAAAAGGCTCGAATGCAAAACCCTAAGAACGATAGGCTCTGGGCAGAATCGATTAAGGTAGAAGAACGAGCAGGGAGTGCAGGTCAAGCCAAGGCCATGCTTGCCAGAGGTAAGTTGACAATATCATCGGCCAATGGCTAACTAACAAAACTTTTGTCCCCGACAGCCCAACAAGATTGTCCTGCTTCTGGTCTGTTATGGAGTACGGCGATTTGGATGGAAGCAGCTCAACAAAGGAAAGGGCGCTCGGTCGACGCGATAAAGAAATCGAACGAACATGCTCTCGTCATCAATGCTGTCGGACGTTTATTCTGGAATGAGCGCAAAATCGAGAAAACTAGATTATGGCTCAGTCGAGCGGCAAACGCAGATCCAGATAACGGGGATCTCTGGGCTTGGTGGTATAAGTTTGAGAAGCAACATGGGGAAAAAGTAAGTTGCTATGGACTCTTCCTTTCTTGTAGTCGTTAACACTATTCATTCAGGAGCGACAAAACGAAGTCATCAGTAAATGTGTCGCAGCAGAACCACATCACGGCGAATCATGGCCGGCAATTGCAAAAGACGTCAAGAATGTCGGAAAATCGACGTCGGAGATTCTCGAGCTGGTTGCAAGCCAGATCAAATAAGGGTTGTAATTGAGGAGGAACATGAGTCACTGATAGCATACGCCGAGGCCATTTCACATATCGAAGGTGGAAGACAGCACGTTTCATGTAGAGCTGGCATATCATTCGGTTGATCATCCGGAAGAGAATTCCTTTATGCCTTGACGCCTCTCCAGAAAGTGCAGATACCATTTGTGTAGTCGGTCCATGCGCCGCCTTCTCTCATTTCCCCGGTTTGGAAACCTGCCTCTTGAACGCTACAATGAGTGGTATTAGGCATCAGATCCGACCTGCACGTAACGATATATATTGACGTACAGCTTTGCAAACTCGGGCTGACTGGGGAACTTCTCGATGGATTCTACCAGATACTGGTAGGAATCTCGATCACCAGCTAAAACTTGACCCATCAAGGGAATAACTGAGAACGACCATTGTCGATAGAATCTGCAGGAACAGATTTAGCAGAATCTCTTTATAGACAAGTAATGAATACGTACTCTCGGAACAAAGGGTTCGAGACTTTCCCAAACTCGAGCACACCCAGTCTGCCTCCTGGTTTAAGAACTCTATACGCCTCGCTGAGAACAGCGGGAAGTGATGTGCAGTTTCTGATTCCGAAGGCAATGGTGTATAAGTCGATGGAGTTATCCGCGATATGTGTCGGCAGGGATTGGGCATTGCCGTGAGTGAATTTGATTTGGGGGGCTGCAGAAAAAGAGTATATATTTGAGAGAGTAGAAGACGAAGCACGGCAACTCTTACCGGAAACTTACTGTTGTAATACATTGTCTGCGCTACCCTTTTCACCCCCTCGTGGAGCATGCCTTCATTCAAATCGACGATTTCTACTTGTACATCCCTGTTGCCATACTTCTCGCGTGCACGATCGAGTATCCTGAGCGCGATGTCTCCAGTACCTCCAGCAACATCCAGACATCGGAAGCTCGGTTCCCATGCCTTGTCGCCTTCAGGTGAATGCATTGAAGGTGGCATCTTTGGGACTAAC
This sequence comes from Naganishia cerealis, assembly GCA_030039265.1. NCBI lineage: Eukaryota > Fungi > Basidiomycota > Tremellomycetes > Filobasidiales > Filobasidiaceae > Naganishia > Naganishia cerealis. Next base: position 52,271 of record JASBWR010000083.1, read on the forward strand.
TCTGATACGAATGAGTCTTTCCAGAGCCTGTGTATACCGAGAGACATGGAGTCGTTGAGGACGTCATATTTGGGTGAGACGGAGGTAAAGACAGATCCGACAAGTGATTCTTTAAGGGATTCGGGGACCTCTTTGAATCCGAAGTGAGTTTTGCGCTCGTTTGCTTTTGGTTGCGGTATTTCCGAAGTGATAGAAGGCTTCGATAACGGGTTTCCAGAGTAATGTCGAATACCCAATTGCGACGTAGGCTCTGTCAAACGTCGAAGGAGCTTGGAAGTTCCGCGTCGGTAAGACGCTGTGGCAGACATTGCGGCAGTCAGAGGAGCGATCGTGGATAAACAGGCGGCACTGCTACTACCACAGGTAAAAGAAATCAATCAAAGCTGCCGAACGAGCTGTTTATCAATGCTGAGCGTCAGTAGCTTTGCGGTTGTCCGTTGCCCCTTCGATCGCCTTGATTCGAAATTATTGGCGATCGGAGCATCCCGTGGTCGCGTACATCATGCGTAAATAAGTAGGGGTATTTATTTTAACATGTCACGCTGTGTTATTATAGTCTCTAAGCTGGGTGATATATACATGCTTCTCATTACACCCGATCGTAGTACAGAATACCAACAGAAAGAGAGAAGCTGACGAAAACCCGGAAAATAGCACACCAGTCAAGGACCAACAGTTGTACGCAATGCGTATTATTACGCGTTATTACGGCCTCCATTTTGCAACGAAACTTGAATACCAATGTACGGCCAACAGAGACGAAGGCTAGCAATGAATGAATATACGCAATCCATGATCCCCTTTTTAATCACCGCAATCCTAATACCGCATATATATCGTCAAAACCTGAATCGATCTCTGTCCCCAACTCCGCCGTGTCGCTCTGAGACCAATTTTACGGTGATATCAACTGTGACACCAAAGCACTGATGATCGCCATCCTGAGGAAGAAGGCAGCGTTATCAGTTTCCTATCCGCTGAAACATTTTTACACATCGATGGCGGCTTACTTATCACTGTCGAATCTAAAGTTGCCCATGTAACGTAAACAAGATATCTTAAGGTCTTTCAACGCAGCGTTGGAGTCCAAGTTCGAATCTATTGACGTTCTCGTGTCATGTGATAACCTTGAAGCGTCGTCCGGGAAGTCATCGCGACCGGAGGGATTGCCAACTATAGTCAAGATGGAATTGACAGCCACGAATATCTGAGGGTTGGAGCTCTGTATCAAGTAGGTTACGAGTTCGTTGTGTGCATATGTTTGCCTGTCGTACACGGAACGTTATCAATCAGCTCATACCATACTGACCGGCCACAACCAGTACGTACCATATCGCAATGATATCAGGCATCTGTCGAGCAGCTCCCGCGAGCGTTGTTAAGAGGACGACCCTTTCGCACTCCAATTCCGCGGCACGCAGCATCCCAAATAGTAAAGCGACGACCATAATGGCAGTCGGCGAATCACTGTTTGTGTCTCATACTTATAAGTATGCGAGAAGTAAGTGACGGGGAGAAGAACTTACGGAATTTCTAGTAGAGAAAAGACGTTGGCATGATTTGACAGTCGATCAAATGTCCCTTCACCACATGTCAAATCGACCAGATACTTTCGCTCAACATTATTGTTCTTGACGGAGTAGCGACACAGGAAATATGCCAAGCATTGTGGCGGAACAAACCCCATCCGGGCGTTGCTATGTGTCAATCCGGGCGCCATAAGCAGACCAAACAGTTCCTTGGTAGCCGGACGGGTGGTCTCAATACGCATGCCTCGATAAGCTAGCGCTGCTACTGAGAATGTGAAAGCAATCTCTGATTCGAAGTCGACGCCGGTATATGCATCGAGTTTGATAACCGCTAGGTCTTTTGGCCGATGAGCCAGTAGGAGGCGTTGAATACCGGTCTCTGCCAGCCCTAGCCCCTCAGCCTGCTTCAGTGCCGCAACCATGAGGTCGATAGCGACTGACATCAGGGGAATCCGACCAGTCTGAAGAACACCAAGGCCCAACCAGAAGGTTGCAGCCCCTCCATATCGACTGTCTGATGAGACCCCTGAGATGACTAGGGTCAAACACCTAAGCATGCTGATCAGAAGCATGTCCGACACGCCATTGATCGGTTGCGCGAGTGCATTGTGAATGGCCACAAGAAGTTGGTACTAGTGACATCGGTTTCAGTGCGAACCCAGCCTGAAATAAGCGTCATGGAAAGAAAAAAGCTTACCATGAAATCATCTTCCACTTCACCTGGTCTTGCCCCGTTGATCAGCGCGCCCAACGCAATCAACGCTCGTTGCTGAACCGCGGGATTGTACTGGAAACAACTTGCGGAAAACAACCCCAGCAATCTTGCCAGCCAGACATTTTGCAGATCTATGACAAGAGAAAGCTGAGTGACGAATCCCTCGTGAAGTTGGCGAAAGACTGACCCAGGGTTGGTGCAGATTGCGTGAGAATCCTCAATAAGAAGGAACACATCTTCTCGGCTTTCGCAATCGTGGTGTAAGCCGTATCCGGGTTTTTCGACGGTATCAATCCATAGCAATTCAGAATGGCTTCCGACTGAGCTTCGAGCAGCAAGTCACTGGTAACGTCCTGATTCTCATCCACACAGAGCTCGATTACCCGCAGGGTCAGCGAATGAGCACAAGTACGAATCTTTTCAGAGCCAAGCCCAGCGGTCAAAACTAGAGCGTAGGTGATATCAGGCAGAGCCACAAAAAGATCGCTTTGCGGTATAGACGCCGATATTCGGAGGAAAGCCGCTTGTAGCAAACATGATATTTCAGGCCATGCAGCCGAGTCGGTCAACACCGGACACGTGTTAGTGTATGTCGCAGCAATTTTCTGTGACAAGGTCGTCAGTCAAGTCCAATACCATATGGTACTCGGACTCACCTTTCGCAAACGGGATGCAAGCTTGACGATGAGACCATTAGCAGAAAATGACCGTAAGGCTGCTTGCAATCCCTTCCAGGCGTTCTGTTCCATCTCCGACCCCTGCACCACTTCCAGAATTTCGCCGAGGATCACGTCCATGATATCGTCAGGTGCATTCGACAACGCTCGCCAGAGGGGTTCGAGCCAAGCGGACCAGTGCTACCAAAGTAAAGCGGACCATGAAAATCACAGGAGGACGGCCAACAAGTTATTCAATTGCGACTTACCTCTTCTTGGTTGACCGTCAAATCAATCATTCCCCTAACTAATTCACGCATACTAGCCATGTCGGCAACGTATGTGTCACTGAAAGGCTGGATAAGTTCAACGCACTGCTGAAACCATGGCGTGCTGAGGGAGATCAACGAGATCCGATGCTCTCCATCAATGTGACCTAGGGCCTTCAAAAATTCTAAACTCATCTCGAGAGACAGATGAGGCACAAGTTTGATCAAACGACTGCCAGTCTTGCTAGCCGTTGCTACGGACATGGAAAATGTTTGGACATCTGCGCCATATTTTGCTGTTCAGCTCCCGCGACGAGAAACGAAGTGAAAGTCAAGCTTACCTTCGTATTTGGGGGTATCATCCCCTAGTCCGAATTTGAAACAATGCTCGCCCACACGTAGCAGGTCGACGGCAGCTCTTTGGGTTTTAGTGGAATTGGTAGCGACTAAGTTGAATAGTGCGCTAGCTAATACTGCAACCGCAATAGTTGATTCTCCCTTGCTTTCTCGTAACTCGTATCGACGACGGAATCCCTTGGTACCGAGGCGGCGGGCTTCTTGGAGATACTGGATGAGTTGTTTCGAACCTAGGGAACAAGAGAGAAGATAGGATCCAACTCGAACGGAAAAGCAGCGAGCGAGCCTTTCTTACCTTCACCATGCAACTTGGAAAGTATATCATCACTAATTTCGGATATATTGTATACTGCTATCAGCTCGCTCGAGACTCCATCAACTGGCAAAATGTCTTGTTTCGCCGTCGTTCGTATGACTAGTAGATCACTTTTCACCGCAACAACCACCGGCAGTCGCCTTCCATCGTGCATCTCGAAAGATGTGTCATGGTACACGCTCTTCGGGGCCTCTGAAACCATCACTGCAGGATAATCTGCGTTAGACGAATCCGTTGCAGATACAAGCAAAACCAGGCCAGGTGGGCTTACACGAATCTCGAGGTAGCTGCAAAACCCTTCTCGGAATATGTTTGATAAGTTGGCTAGGGCTACCAGCAATGACGATCGGAACGTTGTGCGTGGAGCCTGGGGATATAGCTGATGTCAATATTTGCTCCCCTCAGGTAGCGGAAAGTTTGCTCTTACCTAAGACTCGCAGCAACATGTGCACGTTCATAAGCAATCTGGGCGATTCAATGTTGGGTTGAAATAAAGCTACAGTCTTCAGCTTAGTGAAGAGATTCTTCGGACACAAATCTAGGAATCTTTCGAGGAAAGAAATCCTAGGGGCTTGCGCGGAGTTGCACCTCGTAAGGTCGATCACAAGATCAAAGTCTGCGCAACCTTCTAGTGTCTGAACAAGTTTTCATGAGTCTGACGGATGCGCATGCATAAAGATTTGGCACAAAGTCACAAACCTTGAACATGTGCCAAAGCAACAAGTCATTGAAAGATACTCGATTGGAAATCAAGACCAGATAGAAAACATCTCTCTCTACCTATGGATGTTTTCGATGAGCTAGAATCAAGCTCGCCGAAAAAAAGGAAACCAAAACTCACCCCGGTCGAGGCCGTTCCACGGAAGAAAACCTTCTCGTGGGCAAGAGACCGCCCATCGTTTCGTTTCATAAACCTACAGATGGCAGACGTTACGGGGTTATTGGACTAACTTCAATCACGAGTAGAGGATACTTACTCAGCATAGGCAGTTGCCTGAGCCGATGCGCTCAATTTTAACCTTTTCCGCTGTCTCTGCTGAACAGATCTGGCAACGGACGTAACCAAATTAGCGTCGATGCCATCCACCTGCAATATTCTGTCCAAATGCTTGATGACATAAAATGCGCTATGATATGAAAACGTTAATCATCCATAACTCACAGCCAGCTGATTTAAAACTTACATGAACTCTTCGTCCACATCGGCGTCAGTGACCGAGAGGCTTTTGTCCGTAGTGTTAGCTGACGAGATGGGTTCAGGCCAAACAGCTCCAAGCTCCGTCAAAAAATCCACGATTTGCTGGTACTTGGATTCGAGAAGATCGTTGTAGATCGCGAGTTGTGGGTCCTTTGTGCCAAAAGATTGGACATTGGCAACATTCATGATGATCTTACTGATCAGAAGCAATATACGTCGTCTGTCGTCTTCAACCGCGATATCAAAGCGTTCCGGTGTAACCAGTGCGGGACATAGCACACGCAAGAAGAAGAAACTAGAGACTGCATGTCGACTTGATTCGAATTTTCCCAAAGTCGTCGAGGAGATGAGGGAAAAAATATGGCGGAGCGATGACGGCACGTCTACAATCTGAACTACCCGATCCAGGAGAGCGTCAACTATCCCGGCAATGTCACCATGCTCCATTTCCAGACTGATCGCCGAGACGGCCTGTACCGTAGGTGATAATAGGTCTCGGAAATACGTAAAGCCTACAGCGCGTACATGCTGAGTAATGATGCGGGTGACGATAGAGTTGGCCCTGAACAATTGCGCCTGTATCTCTGATAGGCATGCAAGAGTATGAGAAGACATGTATAATAATGAGATTCATGATATCATGCCTACCTGTCGATCGGACTTCGAGTTCCAGCAAACCGTACAATAACAAGTACGCTCCACCCTCTCTCTGGAAGATTCGGTATAACACAGCGGCAAGGATATCGAATTCCTGAATCATCGCTGTAGATGTGATAGCTTGCACTAGCTTGAGCTGGGTTGAACGAAGATTGTCCATTAATAAACGCGCGTAAGATTCTAATGCACATCCACATACATCTCTCTGCACAAGTATCTATAAAATCAAGACCGTTATAAGCATAACGTCATCAAGCCCGGAGTTACTGATGGCTTTACTGACTTTTGTGAAAGGTCTTAATGAGCTGTCGCTCTTTCGTCTTCGTAAAGCAAGTTCAGAGATAGTGCTCTGCCTCAGCACCACAGTCATAGCTTGCAAGAAAGGATAACGAAGTGCCGCGTCGGCTGACAGAGTCATGTCAAGACATTGCCCGAGGCATTCGTTTCCATTGCAGGTGATGAGATTCGTAAGAATAGCTTGAGCTTGCTTCAACATCTTGAATGCATAAACTGATTGATGTTCCTGCGATAGATGATTTTGGTCAGAAGAGAAGAGTAATCCTGGTAAACAAGCGACTTACTGCAGTCTCCACAGTGATTCTTTGAATGAAACGAGCGAAAAACTCGGCGTCACCGAGTAGCTTGGCAGAATTGCGACCATGCTTTTCAGCTCCGCTTTCTAGAGACATTGCAGCACTAAGTTGCGCCAAGCTGCTCAACAGGATGACATCGTCGTCACACTGCTGTATATTGCTAAGATTACGAAAGTTCCTATCTCCGGCTTCCTTTAATGCCTGAGATGTCCAGCTTCTAATATTGTTGAACAGCCCGTCTCTTTTTAGAGGTTCCAAAGCTAGTTTGTCGCCGATTCTCGTCAAAATTCGGCCTAGTTTTATTTTGCAGCGATGGGCAATCGGTCCAAACGGTAGAACGTTCACGTATTCCGCCAGTAGGCTGATCAAGGAGCCGAAATCAGACTGCTGTGCTAAGTCTCCGGAGAATTTCTCGTCGGAATCGCGTTCCATCAGAATCCGCAATGTGCCCATAGTCGTGGCCACAAGGTAATCGAAAGGCTCGCTTCTATTGACATGTCCATCTGTCCAGCTGTGTTCCATAAGCCTGTACTCCATGCGTAGGGAAGCTGATCAGTGTGGCAAAGAGAAAGGAGCAGAAACCAAGAACCTCCGTACCCTTTAATTTGATTGACAAGAAGGTCGAGATGGGCCAGGGCTATCTCTCCCGCCATCTGTTTGGTAGCCTCTCTGACCTGTTCACTGTCAGCTACGAACAGGTCCACAAGTGCTTCTACGAATTCCGGAACAGTACCGACAGTCCGGTCCTCGGGGACCCATTCTTGAGGTACTTCGATCATGGTCTCGACGGCGCAACATACGTCGCTGGTGCCGCTGAGGAAGAGACCTAAATTTTTCCAAAGACCGGATTCGTACTGCACGCGAGAGGGACAAAGCAAAAATATATCAGCAGGGTTCCCAGGCGAGATAGTGTTTTTTCACAAACCGAATTCAAAGATGGGATGCTGTCATGCCGTTCGGCTGCCAAGCCCAGTTCCACTCCGTCAACTATTCTTGTAGTAAGCTCTGCGAATCGGCCAAAAAGCAATTGCCACAGTGTTCTCACTGGAGCACATGGCTGTACGCTCGACCTGAACGTGTTTCGGACTAGTTTCTGTTGCTGGATTTTTCCTGTCAAACAGACTTACTAGACTGAGAACTGGCCCGTACGGGATCAATTAGCGATTCAAACTCACCGAAGACACCCTCTAGATCCTCGTGAATGTGCGTGAAGGCGGAGGATGCAGATTCTCTCATGATTTTCATGTCCCGGTCAATGGTAGAGCTGACATCCTTCCGATATCTGGCTAGGATGCCGAGAGCTTCGATTGTTCCAGCATTCATGTCAAAGTCGGGACTCAGCAGACTGGCTGATAAAACGATATCCACAAGCAGCTCGCTTTTAGCCAACTCGAACCAAAGGTCTGCCGTGTGTCGCCTCTAAAAAGGAGGAGGATAAGCATAATCGCAAAAATCTGCTACTATCAATGACTTACGCCTGCTAACAGCCGACCAGCCTTGGCAGTCAGTATGGCCTGGTCGGTCAACCTGGAAATCATTCTTGCATGATGTCTATTCTCTTGTGAGGTGAAAATCGATTGTCCAACAAATCGGCAAGCCTCATGTAGCAACCGACCGCTGAGAGTTCTTATTCTCAGCTCTTGGTAAATGGCCAAACTTATGAAGGATGAATTGGCTTACCTGATCAAACTGACTGATAGCTGATTCGCTTCGACATCTGCTGCATTCTCGGGGAGCGAGAAGATCCAGTTTTGCAATGCCAAAAGAGACCTCTCGCAGTCTTCGGCTTTTTCCGGAGATCGCAGGTGGAAAGCACCTTTGGATAGGGTGAACAGAAGGTCCGGAACACTCAGTGTGCCAGAAGCTAATCCTGTACCGTCAAAAGCCAACGCCGGCTCGGCCGCGTACAGCTTGAGAATCGCATCAAGAAGCAATTTTTCTTGCGCCATATACGTAGGCATGTCGAGAACATTGAGGTCAACTTCGTACGTCGGTTTCCAGTTACCTTCTGATGTCCAGTGAGCTATACATTCGCACAGCCATGCTCGGAAGAAAGGAGCTGCAGCGGTTTGTAGCTCGAGTAACGGCGGGGCATGTGGTTGATTATCGCTCTGCGGGCAATGCCTTCGTCAGAAGAGTACGGCAAGACGAGGATTGGCTTGCGGCTCTTACCTCTAAAATGAGGATCAAAGCAGAATGTGCAATGACCTTTCTGCATCTCAAAGACCTTCCTTCCTTCAAGAACGCAAGCATTGGTGACCAAGCTCGACCATCTAGGAAGCGGGATCGATGTAGCACCACAAAGCCACAAATGAGAAGGTTGATGTCAAGAATCTCCATTACGTTGCTGTCGTGCATCAAGCGTTCCTGATGGTAATATAAACTTCCTATCAGCCGAGCATGAAAGGCCGTCATCCAAGTCTCTTACCTGGAAGTCTGATCTGACGTCACGGACATACTCGTGAAGAGCAAATGGATAGGTTCCCAGAGGAATAGTTGAACCGGCTTTGCAGAAATCGACATAACAAAGAAGAGTGGGTTCGTCCATGTACGAAGCCTTGCCTGTCTTGCGAAGATTTTCCAAAAAGCTGGCCTGAGAGCATAGATAGATATGAGAATCAGTTGAACGTCCGATCTCTGTCGCATTTGTGGTTGAGAGGCGCAACCTTTACCTTTTTGGTTACGCTGGATCCCGCCTCGCCATGAATTGCTTTATCCAGTATGTCTGGGCATAGCAACAGCAACGCGGCCTGTGTCGGCCAGAACGCTTTCGCCTTTTGAGCCCCGTCGCCAGTTGTAGCCACGCCATGAATGATGTCGAATAAAGTCTCAGCGCCTCCGTCAACTCGCTTGCCTTTCTGGTGTAGAGCAGTAAATTCCATCGGATACGCTTCTATCCAATTCCAGATAGCCGAATGAACAGCAACAGACAAAGCCGGCTGAACAGATCGCTTGATGTGAAGGAAGTGCGATGCAAAGTCTAAGCAGAACGGATCAGAATCAGCTTTCGCAGTACTTCGACGTCGAAATTCAAGTACCTTTAATGACGGAGGAAAGCTTCGCCTGATCTAGATTTGCCCATTCTAATATACGGATCTCTACTGCGTCTGGATGATCTTCCCCGGATTGGACCAGCTTCAGCAATGTTCCTCTTATTTTCCCGTACACTACGCTCCATGCAGCCGAGGAAAGAAAATAGAAGATCTTTCCCACTTGTCGAGCGATCTCACACATCAGCGTAGCGGCAGACGTCGATCCTGCAACAGAGGTCATTGTACTAATCGAATGAGACGGTTGTCGTCTGCGATGCTCTTGGTGCGGAGCTCTTCTGCCGGTTGTCGAGGTCGATGCAATGGGTGGGCTTCCGGCGTCATTGCCTTCCGAGGTAGTCATCAGTCCGCTGGGCCATTCTTCGTGCGCTTTCCCCTCCATACTCTGTTCTGTGCGGTATTTGAGACCGACATCGGCAGACGTCGAGAATCCATGCAAGAATCGAAGCATACTTCTTCCCGTCGGTGTCTGTTCATTCTCTCCCTTGATACCGAAGGTACCCGGTACTGGTGCGGTGCGTCCTTTCGCACCCAATTGAGCGGATGAGACCTCGTAAGCAGTCATCCGGATGTAAAGGATCAGAGTGGCGATCATGAACCGCGAGAGCGATTCGTCAATTACAGGAGGGCTAGACCAGGGTCGGGGATAACCTTCCATTTCGGAACGAAAAGCGAAGTTCGACGTGGTAAAGTTCTGCTCGTGATAATATTTCCAATACGCTGTGGTGCAATGCTGCATGGCTTTAAGGATGATATACTGACTTTGCAGCACATGGATGGGCTGATTTACTAGCGCCAAATTTGCAGTTTGCTGAAACAAAATCAATTCGTCAGATATGTGTCGTCAGTATCGCAAGGAGTTCCACGAGGCTGACCGGAATATATCCCTCAAGTACTGTTGTGAGTCCGTGTGCTACAAGCGCCAGCTTTGTTTCTGATATCCTTTCTAACGCAACAATGGTCTGCTGAACGATAGGATCCCCTTCCGTAGCACCAAGACTGGATCCAGTACTGGCTGGTAGCTGTTGAACAAGTACAGAATAAGTTGGCACAAGTGATCGAAGCTCCAGGTCAAACTCAACGCACAACTTCTGCGCTGCAGATTCTGTGACATACCTTGGATACCAGTCGATCAATCAGAACCGCAACAATTTTCTGCTCGCCCGATAACCCTGAGATGTTCTTCCTTCCAATACTTGATACATTTACAGCCTGCGAATTCAGGTTGTAACTAGCTTGTCTCACATCTTGAGTGGATGAGGACGTCGATATCGATGGTCGTGCAACGGAATTGAGATTGCTGAACTGCTGTTCGATACCCGAACTGGATAGATCCTGCCTAACAGAGGCCGCCTGAGAGATCGAAGGAGTCGCTGGTGAGACAGAAAGCTTGCTTTTGTGACGCTTTCCACCATTGACTGTCCGCGGCGGAGTTGCACTGTCCTGTGCGGATATGATACGTCTTCCCGACAATGGATTGGCGAAGCTGAAACTGGGCATTGCAACAAGATCTCGCTTGATGTAAAGCGAATCAAGTCAGAAGCTTGAAAGGGAGACTGACTTGTCCCCGCCTGTTCGTTGCAGACGTAAGTGTTAATATATAGTTTACGGCTGCTCGCTGGTCAATTCGAGATCTGACAGAATAATCGAGTGAAACGTTTGATGCCCAAAGTCCGGTTGATGGAACATGGAGCTCAAGAGTGAACTCTGATGGAACGGCTGATGGAACGAGCTGTGGTGATAAAGAGAGATGGATAGGAGTATATAATAAGCCGTCATGGCCAAGCCCTCTAGTGTTGAATATTCGTTTGCCGCCCTTCGCTCGACGGATGCTCGTAACTCACAATTCGACTCAAAAGCTTCCCTACGCACAACCACTCAATTACCAGCTCAGCAACCTGAACAGCAATGCCTCTATGTTGCGAAGTTTGATTCCTGGGAAAGTGCCTAGCAGCCGGCACCGCAACTGGAAGCAGATTGTCTAATGAAAGGCAGATGAAGCAGTTCTCCACATTCCTGATCGGACACTGGCGAGTCGGATGAAGTATATGCTGGCAAAACTTCCTGCTTCACCTTGACACTTGGCTCGTTTGACTTGCAGCGATCGGTATCAGAAGAGGTGGCCAGAATACAGATCTCCCTTTGGTTGAATTCGCATGCCTCGAGTGCGTTTCAGAAAGGTCTGTCGATCAATCCGTTTTGCTATTCATGCTATCGGCTCTGCTATGCGGGTCTGTCGGCTCAGTCGGAAGACAGGTAGAAAAACTCAAAGAGTTGCCGTCCGATACTCGATCGAGACATGCAAACCAGGACAGCGGCAAACTCAGGGGGGAATTGATCCGAAAGATGATCACTCCGTAACAATGAACCACCTCTGGTAGCGAGGTGGGTACGGCAGCTGGTACTGTAACGCGCTTCTGCGCGCGTGCTTGGAATAACAATAGAATGGAAAGACAGTCCCTCCCGCCCGCAATAAATGTCGCCTACGAACTCGGCCTCGGCGTCTTGGAACATTACAGTTCGCAGCGTGCAGCGAAAACGCTGCGGACTGCTGGGGAGAGGAGTCGAAGAGGAGAGCTGTAAGGAGCAGGCAGAGGAGCTCTGGAAGACCTTCAAGGGTGACAAGCTGGGTGACAGAGCTGGTGACAGATGACAGAGGCTGACGAAGAAAGTCGGGGAGCTATCGTCGGGGAACTGGCAAGCTGAACATGCCAGCTAGCTGGCCCAGGCAGCGGCCTAAAACAACTTATAACACTGTGTCTGCAAAGCAGCCTCCGAGACATGCGAAATATGAATTCCGCAGCTATTAGTTCCAGTCCTTCCGTAATCGGTCAGCTCTTCGACCTCGAACTTCTCCGAGCATCGAGCAGCTCGATATCGAAGATCGCTAGCTCAACTCGTTGATCGATTCCGCTTTACAGGGAGAAAGACGAAGATATCTGTCTCGAATTACGGCGTTCCTATCAAAGTTGCAAAATGCGAGATAAGAACAGCTCCTCCAGTTACAGTCCAGTCTTTAGGCAGCGCACATCGCAGCCGAGCAAAAAACTGCAACCAAACTGTGCAAAGAGAGCGAACTCGACACTTATTGGTAATCTTACTGGTATGCATGCATTCAGAATTCAGCTATCCATGCTGTCTGATACCCGGCCTCACAGCCCCCTTCACTTCTTTGTCTTTTTTGTCTTTAAAACTTCGACTCTCTGACTGCCGAATCTGAAATCGCTCCTATCGGGGAAGTCCGAGATAGATACCGAGCAAAAGCGACCAAGCAAGAACATCTTGTTGGCTTGCGATCGATACCCTTGCAATCTTGCAAGTTCCCCAGCAATTGTATCAAGTGTTCAGAGCAATGGGATGAATTAGCGTTTGATAACAGCAAGCGGACCCCGCCCCAGCAGCTATTTCGGGCTGCTATGAACGGATTCAGAAGGGCGAGTGAAGAGTAGAAAGAGCTTATACGAAGTGTGTGGAGGGTGTAGGGTGATACGAGTGATTCGATCCGCCGCTGAGTCACACATGGGTTATCCGGATGAGCAGACTGGACCCGGACTACACCGGGACCGGTATATAACGTTCATGCGACATTGCGATATCTACTTCCTATCACCTTTGCCTGATCTCGCAGAATAGCTTCATCCAAGCTGTTCGTGCTAAATCGATTATCGCAATAATTCGCATCGGTATTATGGGACAGCAATCATCTAAGTCAGCGAATCCAAGTCACCCTGCGAGAGAAGAACGGCTCAGCGAGAAGACCCCGTCTTTCCACCAATCTTCTCCTAGGACGTCTGCTGTAGAGAACGTTATGACCTACGCCCGTTCCACGGAGGGCGCTGCAGGACTAACATTGAACAAACTAGACGCTTGGCAGCATGAGTTCAACAATGTGAGTTCCCCTCGATGCTGTTTGGCTCCCTGGCTAGCGAGGGATGCTCATAGCTTCGCCTTGCATTGTAGTCCCCAGTGTTACAGCTATCCCAACTTGTCCTGAGCAATGCTCATCCGACACAGGGGCTCATTTCGAGATCTACTCTGATAGGCGACCAACAAATCTTCAACTTGGAACTGAAGGGTATCAAAGCCAAGGACGGATCGAAGGGCGTATATCCTGGCCCTGTCACGAATCAGAAGAACTCCGGCCGATGCTGGCTCTTTGCCACCAGTGAGCTCCCCTCTCTTGGCACCACAGCTTCTTCCCATCTCAAAGATACCCACCGATTGACACTCTTTCGCTCCGATGAACAGCCAACTGCTTGAGATATCGGATTATTTCTCAGTTGAACCTTGGAGACTTTCAGTTGTCCCAGTCCTATCTGTTCTTTTACGATAAATTAGAGTGAGTCGGGAGCAGCTTCATATACGATTTGGTTGATTTACAGGTAGCTTAATGTTATTCTGGTGACACGTTACAGGAAAGCCAATTGGTATCTCGAGTTAGTATTAGGGATGCTCAATGACGAGGCGCTTCCCTGCGCTAATCTTTGATCCTCCTCTTCACCTTAGGAATATGCTGGAGTTGAATGATGAGCCTCTCGATGCCCGCATTGTGACGTTTCTGAATCAGGAGCCCGTAAATGATGGCGGACAATTCGACATGGCCGTCAATATCTTGGAGGTGTGTAAACACCCACCATGCATCTTCGATTCGCCCTTGATTGAGTTATGCTTTTTGGTAGAAATATGGCTGCATTCCCCAGACGCTCTATCCTGAAAGCTTCTCATCCTCGGCATCTGCTCCACTCGACAAGCTACTGACTTCGAAACTCAGGGAGTGCTCCCTTCAACTCCGAGAGTTGTGCAAGGCCTTGTCAGTGCATGGCCTGTCGGAGGAGCAAGTTCTCCGCAGTGCGCGTGCCAGAAAAGAGGAAATGATGAAACAGGTTTTCGATGTCCTGTGCATCACGCTCGGTACGCCGCCCAAGGCAGAAGAGGAGTTCGTGTGGGAGTATTATGATCGCGATGGCAAGGTTTGCAAGCTCACTAGCACGCCTAAAGACTTCTACAAGGTTAGTATCTGTTCCACGAAGCAATCTTCTCTTGCTCAGTAGCGCTAACTCTCTACTTGCATCACACGATTACAGAAGTACACCGGACCACATCTAGCTCGTGACTGCTTCTCCCTCATCAATGACCCTAGAAACTCTTACGACCAGCTATACACTGTTGACCGATTGGGCAATGTACAGGGGGGACTGCATATCCGATGTAAGTCGCTCATAGGAGAATTGCCGAAATGATACTAAATCAAACACATTTCTTGTAGATGTTAATGCTAAAGTGGAAGCTCTGGAGCAGGCCGTTATTGCCTGTATCAAGGCGGATCAGCCAGTGTTCTTTGGTACGTGACCGCGTAGATGCAGTTCCGTCACAAGCATCAAGCAGCTCTAATGAGCTGTTTTTCCTGAACCAGGAAGTGACGTAGGAGCTTCCCTGATCAGGGACAAGGGCATATTGGATACCAAGGCTTATGAATATGAGGTGAGTTACGGAGAAGCGCATCCTCTCTCCATCTGGCTAATTCTGCGACATTACAGAAAGCTTACGGGTTCAAGCTCAACATGAACAAGGCACAAAGACTTCAGACCGGCGACAGCGTCGCCAATCACGCTATGGTCATCACAGCCGTTCACGTTAATGAAGCGGGCAAGCCTCTTCGATATAAGATTGAGAACAGCTGGTCTGACGAAGCCGGAGAGAAGGGCTTCTTCATGATGACCGCGGACTGGTTCCGAGAGTACGTCCAAGTCTGACCAGTTCTCATGTGTCTCACTGACTCACTCTTAATCATTTCATCAGGTTTGTATACCAAGTCGTTATCCCCAAGAAACTGGCAGACAGCAAATACGTTAAGATACTAGAAAGCGGTGAAGCCAAGGTTCTTCCTGCCTGGGATCCTATGGGCACCCTCGCGTAATATCCACTGGCTTGCTTCAGTCACGCAAGAAGCCATTCTTGTAAAGTAGGTCCTTGAAACTTGTAAAGGAGGAATATCCAGTTGTAATTTGAACAAGGAGTCAAGCGGAGAATGAATGACAGCGTAGATTAACAAGTATATATACCATGCAGAAACAACTGAGCTAGATTGAGACAAATGAACCAGAGGGGGCATCACATCCAACTACTGTAAATACCGATGATACTACTTTGTTCACAAAAACGAGTTGCGTCTTTACTTCTCCAATTGTCCATCGAGTTTGGCTTGGCCGAGATCCTTTTCTTTTTGGTTCCCTGTGATCGTACCGGCGGTGAGTTTTGCATAGCCTTTGACCTGGATCAAGTCATGCAAGGGTCAGCAATCACCCCCCTGCAAATCCTCGCATAGGGGAAGGGAAACGAGACTTGCCTGCTCCTTGAACGGCAGCTTGGGCGCAGGGGCAACATTCGGGTCCGCAACAGCCCCTCCGCTTCCAGGGGATGTGGCCGCTATCATCAAAGCAGTGTAAGGGTCACAAGCCTGATTCATCAACGCATGAAACTCACCTTGTTGTGCGTAGAGGGGATCTTTGTGAGCCGCCCCCTGGCCGACAGCTGCTTTATCTGCCGAAGTGTTCATACCTGTGCGCCGGTGTTGATGCAGCTTCTACTCGCAGCAAAGGAGAGGCTTCGTTTAACTGCAGAGCTTGTAGTCTGCTATCTCGATTCAGTATAACGGCCGTGCTCTGAGCTGCTTGTGAACACTGTTACAGACAGTCAGAGCCCGTCAAAAGCTATGAAGCTGCTGCGTAACTGGCTGCAAGGTGACGTAATCACCGGAAATAGCAGGATGGGGCCCTTTCCTCGTGCCAGGATAGCCGAATATCAAGGCAATTGAGTGAGCCATTAAGTGATAATTGCGGTCCTAGGCCCCACCGGTCCGTCCAGACAAGCTGGCTTGCAGGCTGTGGCTTGTTGATCACTGATCACTGTTCCCAGCATTCCTGAAGCTGTTTAGCTCCCCCAGCTAGCTTGACTCTGTCCTCGTCCTGGAGCTCATTAATGGAGGCGTCGGAGCTACTTCGACATCCCGAGTCTTTAGGTTATCGTTATCTGACACCCGACTCCGATTTTTCCCGAAGTTCACACGGCCCCCATTCGGCGATTTCAGATACGAAGATACGGCAGCGATCGATTAGCTAATCAAATTACAGCGGTCGCTACACTTGACACCGGTGACACATGATCAGGCGATCTTGCTAGCTTCATCCAAGGTTCCGTTGGAGTTGAATGACAAGTTTAAACAAGCTGTTGGAGCGTACTAGGCAACTATGTTCTATCCGCGCCAACTACGTTACAGCGCGGCTATAGCACCTACCGAAGCTGTGCCAGGCAGCCATAGATCCACCTAGAGTCTGTATCGACGTAGCTGTCCACGTTTGTGCATTCATCTACTCAAATCGCGGATCAAGATCAAAACACGGGAATTCTGGCCGAAAATCCATAAATTCATGATATCTACGGTTTTAGTTGCCGCATGTCCGCTTGCAGACTGAAGACGATTTGGCAGGACTAGCTGCAGCAGCGGCCGTTTGCGGGGTATAGGCGGAGCTAGCAGCTAGCCTGACACGCGGGGGGCAATTACCGATCCGAGCCTCTCTAAAAACGGTGCTGAACGCCGCGCACCGCAGGCTGGGTAACCTTCAGCTGTTCCTCCAAGGGGGCAATGTCCGGCAGGATGCAGTTTGAATTGCGCCTTTTTCCTCCAACTGGAGGCATTTGACCCCTGATCTTTCTATCCATCATCCCTCGTCGTCCAGCCTCGTACTTGACCATCTCATCCCTAGTGACCATCCGGGGCTGATTTGCTTGCTTTCCATCCCACATACCATCGAGGTCGTAAAGTCTGTGATACCACAAGGATACAAAGCAACAAGCACGACTCGCTCCCTTTTCTCGTTGCATTTTCACACAGGCGCGGCCATTCTTGCGCGGGTAGAAATTTAGTCAGCATTCGACCCCGACTCCAGCCTTTCGCTAATCGCACCCAGCCACCAACCATCGATATTGACGGACAACTGGTATCTCTTGCCATCCTTGTTTCTTCTTGACGCCGTGGTATATGTTGACCTTGTCTCTCGACAATACCGCAACCTCTTGACGTCGACGTCGCCTTTTCCGTACTTACAGTATCTCGCGGCCAAAAACGCCTCCAGCTGCGGTAGTCTTTGTCGCCTCGAGTCGAAAGCATAATTATTCCAACGACTGTGCATCTTTCCACTCGGCTCGCAACTCATCATGGCTCAGGTGGTACCATCTATTACTGCTCTGCCTCTCGACTCCACCGCGGCACCCTCTGCAGAAGACATCCAAAATAGGCTCCCCTCGATATGCGTCGATTATCTCTCTCATGATTGGCAAGAAGAAGATGTTTGGGCGAGTTGGAGGTCGATGACGCGCCACAAGAATGAGATTGCCAACGGTGTTCGATTGGAGAACGCAAGTTGGAGAACATGGTGGAAACAGAGGAACAAGCTGAAGACCATTAGTCCTGAGACGCTCAACTGGTGAGTGCACGTTCGGATGAGAATATTTCAACTTCCGTACGCCACCTTCCATGGAGTGCTGTAAAAGGTGTGCTTGTCGTGCAAGAAAATGGTATACCTTCGCTTCACAGGAGCAGGTGGCAAGATGAGCTGCCGAATTGAGAATGTGGATACAGGCTCAGCTGTGTTTTGATATCTTGCGTTCTTTCCGTCTTGCCTTTTACTGATCGATTCTGCCTGGTTTGATTATTTCAGGTTGAAAGATTCAGACGTTACATGGTTGTATGGGCCTCTTCACACGGCCGTAGAGCCCGTACCACCCCCTAAGGTGGCGACAACTGATGAACGTCTAGGTATCGTTCGTGCCGACTCTGGCACGAAACCCATTCTTAAGCATCGAACTCTTTCGGAGATGTTGACGATTCCCATGCCATCTTCGCCTGTACTGGAAAGTACTTACATGCAAGATGACGAGGACATCGACAACTCCGGTGACGTGACACCCCGACCTCAGTTAATGCAGACGAAATCTGACACGAATATCGTCAGACGCAACAATACCAGAAAATCATCCCCTCCACGAGGTCCTATCGGTTCGGGAGGACGGACACCTGTGGAACCCGCTACACCTGGCCCGACTACTCCTGACGGCGAAGCCCTGCCGACAGGCAGTAAGCGCCACATCAGCTTCAACACCTTTGTCGAGCAATGTATAGCTGTCGATGATCCCAATGAAATCCCGGCAATCGAAGCCGAAGCTATGGACGAGGAGGACGATGATGACGATGACTCTGATGGCATGCTCGAAATTCGGTCAGCGAGTAGCTCTGGCAGAACGTCTTCTTCGCGAGGTTCTCGTCCGACCTTGAGCCGTCATAGTTCGGTGTCCTCGTCTGCGGACCATATGACGATTGCGAAGATTGCACCCACGACGCTCAAGACATTGGGTGGTGCCGACGGAGCTCCTTTGGTGCATGCACCTCCTGAAGCATATGCCGCGGAACATGGTGATGACGACCGCGGAGTCCACTACAGGCATCAGCCACCGGCGCAAACAGCCCCTGGATATACCTCACCTGGCGGAAATTCCAATCAATGGGATGAAGAGGACGATTACGATGTCGGCGTAGACTACTTTAGCGGACCCGATCTTGGAGTTGGGGATGAATACGATACGAGACGGCATATGGGATCAAGCTCAGACACGCCTCGAGCTGTGCAGGCTAACCTCGGCAAACATTTCCAATACGGGTTGGACAAGACAGCGAACAATGCTCCCCAGGTTGGTAATGCTCCAAACAGCGCAAAGTGGCGTCAAAGCTCATCGCCATCTTCGTCTTCTGGCTCTTCCCCTGGGATTGCCAAGTCAACATTGTCGCCCAAAACACACCACTTCGACTTACCTTCATCGCCTATGAGCCCCCAACCAAGTCGAGGCATCCTGAAGGTGCGAGCGCCCAATCACACCTCGTCAACGGCACACATTGAGGATTTGAGTCCGACATCATCATACTTCAATTTCAACCCTTCTCCCGCTACTGGGTTCGGCGGCTTCGTTCAAGGTGTTCAACGTGTGATAAAGGAGACCCCGACTGGTTCTTTACCTCTTTATGATGCGGCCGGGCCTTTACAGTCTCCCCCTCAAGGACCTCAAAGCGTCCCGACATCTCCCGTAATTGGGACAGAACCTAATGAACGAGGGAGGTCCGTGGTACGCGCACCGACGGTGATCGATAGGTCGTTGAGTCGAGGTAATACAAACTCGGCTTCGGTCAGCCCCAATGCCGCTCGGCTTCCTGTTCAAATCCCTGGGTCTTTGAACAGCGGAAATCGTCCTGTACTTGTGGACACCAACAGCTCTGGAGGCAAAACAGTATTTACCCCGGATCTGTCCACGGACGGTATGACGTCTCCTGGATTCCCCATCTCGACCGCAGAGTATGCTGCAATGGACAAGTTGGGGCGAGGCATCGGAGCAAGAGCGACCGGAGGTTCGCTTGATGATCGGGCAAACGAGATGGAAGTGGATTCTTCTGCTGAAACGTACGTAGCTGAGAAAAGCAACACGCCCACACCGCATTCTTCTCCTCAGGTGAGATATCCGTTTGGCGATACCACCAACGCCTAGGTATATTCGCGTTGGGCATTTGCAACCCCCCTACTTTCCTCAAATGATTTGAGGCTGATTTAGCTTTGTCTTTCTCCCCAACACAGATTGTGATTCGGCGCATGCTTGATACCTCTCCGTCTTCGCTCCCTCATGCATCAGGATCTATGCTTAGCGCGACCAGTCCATCTTCTACTTCGTTGGCGTCATCAGAGCCACCTTCCTCGCAACACAAACACACAATCAACCAGCCTGCCACCTCTGCGCTGCTGGCTTCTGCAACTACATCATCATCACCATTAAAACGAAGCCACGTACGATCTCCGTCAATGCCGACACTCGGATTAGGGGAAAACATTTTCACTCGACGATCCCCCAAACATCATTCCGAGGCGGAAGAACAAAGTGGAACGATTGTCGGGCGAGCTGTGAACATTGCGAACACGGCAAAGGATCTTTTTGGTGCGTTGTGGAGTTATGGTAGTCAACAGGATCAGACGCAAACGCCGCCAGAGGAATCGAAGACAGAAGATGAGACTAGTAGCACGAAGGTAACATCATCCTAGAACCGTAACTGGAGTTTTGGTCTCGGAGTTTGTAGCTTAAATATCTTGTATTTGTATGTTACCAACATGAAGGCTTTCCAAGCATGTCAAGCAATTGTTAAAGTATTTCGATCGCGGGCGCAGGTAGTAGAACGATGGGCAAAGTTCAAATATGCGATCGCTACAAGCAACTGCTTGAAGTACAGTGGTGGCCACTGGCGACTCCACACCATTGAGCTACATGTTGTTTGTTTGCGGGACATGACATCCCATCATGAGTTCCCGCTGCGGCTAAGTGTGGCGCGTGGGTACGGCTATTGTGGGGTATCGTTGGAACATATTACTCGCTCGTGCGCATGTAGGGGCCCAACGGTGATACCACCGTTCTTGAGTAGCTTGAACTGGTCGAAACGATTCCATCGACTGTCGACGACTTGTTGCTGCTCCGCTGCAATGGGATCTTCTGGCATACTCGCAGAAGCCGTAAAGAACAGACCGAGTTGTAGTGGTCGATGACTCATGCCGGCGGATCCAGAGTCCAGGTTTTGCTGAGAGTGAGACATCTTCAACGGCAAGTTGGCTGGCTATCTGTAGCGGTGGCCCAATCTCCTTCCCAAGAGTGGTGTTGAGGCTCTTTGCCAGTCTACGATACAGCACCGGTCATAGCTTTACTTTACATCTTTACTAACTTCCAACAGCATCGCCGTCAATACCAGCCGGCTTCCCTACAGCAAGATTCCCACCTACCCGTTCGTACACCACCAGTAATATCTTGCCCCTGAAACCGCTTTGTGCTCAATATTCACAGTCAATCAACTCTGCACCACACCCTCCAGATAGAACTCTAGTGCTTGCTTCTCTCGACATGCATCGACGGCCGCATTTGTTCGCCAAATGTGCTTCTCGTACTATTGCTACGCCGTGTCGCTCAATCCTTTCGACTACTCCTGCTATCTTTCCGAATGCATTCACTCAAGTCCATAATCTGCAGCTCGCCGGTCAGCCTCCGCAAGTTGCAAAGGCTCGCTCCTTCCATTCCTCCCAGAACTTTGCGGATCACATGAAGCAGGTAATGTCGCCCATGACCGGACATGTAGGAGAACAAACTCCGAGTGAAGAATCCAACACCCTTAGGGAGATTGATAGACTGTTCACTATCATTTCCAGTGAGCCGCTTTTCCTCCCTTTGAGACTCGAAAGCTCACTATCGAAGTGATTGACTGACCCCAACTCATACGACGGGATTTAGGTAATGCTTGCCAAAAGAGCTCGACAACTCATCCTCTTGTCATGCTCGGTCGAAGGTCTGGTCCGTGGGTGAACGTCAGTCTCCCCGATGACAGCCACGGAAGCGGAAATTCAACTTCGAATGCCGAGGTCAAGCAGCAGCGATATGAAGCGGGAACAAGGACGATGGCAGATAGTTTTACCATGGCTATTCTACCGTTCTCAAAGGATAAAACCCTTTTGGAGAAATACAAGAACACTGCGGGTGGTTTGCGTAAGTCCTGCTGTGGAAGATTGGTTCACCCTTTGCAGTCCTAATTCGAGGCAATAAACTCGCAGGAATCGGCAAACTGTTGGAAAGTGGGTCATCTTGATTTGAATGGCAGAAATAACGAGTTTCTCACCGGACTATACGTTCGTAGATCTGGATTCTCTTGCAGGCACCATCGGCTACCGCCACTGTCTCCCTGCCACGGCTTTTGCTACTTCGACTGAAGATGGAATGACGGGTATCACGACAGGAAGCATCATCAAAGCGTCTCACGACGCGGGGCTGTACATCGCTACAGCCGCTGCTGACCGAATCGATATGTTCCAGGATTTAGCTGCGCCAAATAAAATACAGTTCGTTATATTCTTTGTTGTGAACGATCGCATACCGCTCACAAAGCTTTATTCTCGCTGTCAACAGAGATATCCGATTTTCCGGGTTTGTGACCTATACTGGTTCCTCCTCCATGGAAGTATTTGTTAGAATGGAAGGGCTGGGAACACGACCGGGTGACGAACCCAAGACGATCATGCTTGGTATGTACGAGATACCCTCCGCAAAGAGGGAGATGTCTACTCGCGACTAACGCTGGAATATTATGTTTGTCCTGAAAACCGGACGACAGGTCGATTCTCTATCGTTTGTCGCGACGCTTTTACCCATCGTGCCAAGAAGTGCCCTCAACTCGTTCTCAATACTTCAGAGGAGAAGGCAATGTTTGCAATTGGAGAGGATCACAAGAACAGGAAAAAGATGTCTTCAATGATTTCCCTGGACAAGGTTCCTCCGTCGCAACCAGAGATCAACATGTTGCATGAAATGATGCTCAAGGTTGCGGATAGGGAGAAGCAAATTGAAGACTCTGGCAGGACTGGACATCGGCCTCCTCAGAGTAGTATCAAAGAGGAGATCGTGTATACAAGTGAAACCGAAGTGAGTGGGTTTGCCTCATTGTCGGCGCAGCTCTCAATTGATTTCATCAATGGAGTAGTTGGGCAGCGTTACTCTTGTTCAACCGCAGGAGCGAAACTTACATGGAAAAGTGTTTGGAGGACACCTTATGCGCCTGGTATGTTTCTTTTCAAGCATGAGAAGCAATGCGTCTAATCGCTGGTCATTTTTATGGCTACTCTCTAGGCGTTGTAAGTCTTGAAGCGGGTCTATAGTCGTTGAGCATAAATAACCCGACTTCTTCCAAACAGCGAATTGGCATATGTCAATGCTACAGTATTTGCGGGGAGAACTCTGCGCTTTCTCGCTCTAGACCAAATCATTTTCCGTCTCCCTGTGCCCATCGGTGCAGTTGTCCGGATGAAAGCCGAGACCGTGACATCTACTCGTCCAAAGAGCAAGGAAGAACTCTCCACGGGTCTAGAATTTACTAGTGCGGGGAATGCCAAGGTACATGTTGTGGTGACGGCGCAAATTCAGGATGTCGCCAAGGGTGTAAGTTGAATCAACGCTGCAAAAGAAAATGTCCGGAATTCGTCATAATCGTTTTGTGTTTTTACAGACGCGAGAGACCACAAACAGGTTCTTCTTTTCCTTTGCTGGCGAGAATCAAGAACCTTTAGCCAAGCTCGTGGTACCAAAAACCTATCAAGAAGCCATGGAATACATTGAGGGCGCTAGGAGACTCGAAGTTGGCGGAGCATTGCGACGACACTACAACTCTTCATAATATCTTAACTACCGATTCGCCATTGTAAACCTTGCATTATCTTCGAACACCTCAAGCCTTTACCAACACATGCTCCAAGAAGTCGCCTGCATATTTACGGACAATCAGCATTCTTGTCACACTTTTTTCGGAGACTATGCAGACTCTAATACTCGCCTAGTTTTTCAATATCGGTATCCGCCCACACGCCTGCCACATACTGGTCGGGCCGAACAAGTACAGCGCAACCGATGTCCCTGTCTGCTTTGATTCCATATCCAATATACGTATTGCTGTTTCCAGTATAGTGGGACTTGTCGTCGGCGAAAATTGTGTCCCATGCTGTATTTATGCAAATACCGTATATCAGCCTTGAACATATGTCAGATGCATGATACCAGCGGGAAACATACCTGGTACGCCGTAGGGTGATGACTTGGGCTTCAAGATTTCCGGTAGAGGTAGCTTTTCGATATCAAGTCTCGGCGTAGCGAAGACTGTCAAGATTTGGATAACGCTATCGATATCTCCAGTGCGTGTGTATCGGCGTATAATGCCTCCTTCGCCGTCTAGTTTCTTGCAAACAGACTGTAAGCGGTCGGCAACAGACGTCTTTCGAATATCTCCCGGGAATACTGTCGTATTTGGATATTGTCAGAATGCTGCAAATCATGATCGTCTCCTGTTCGTCAACTCACGCATGATCCGCCAACGTCCATCACTGATCAATTGATGTTGCAGCTGAATATCTTGAGCGGTTCCACAACAGATTGCCGGGTGGTTTTCGAAATGCTATATGAAGCGCAAACACCAGCCTCAGCGAAAGGCGACGGGCGAGGAATGGAAATGTTCAACTTACGGAGCCAATGAGAATCCCTGTGGCCAAATCGGGTCGTATACCAAAGTCTTGTTGCTTTGCACTTGTGACCACCGAAGATTGGGAATATTCAATAGCCTGATGCATTTGGATTAAGTAGATATTGTGAGCGACAGGTCGACATGGGGCTTCCGTGACTATCAGCGAAGGACGTACAGTTCCAGTCGTCCACTTTCCCATCTTCTTCCATAAGGCGTGGAACTCGTCCAGGGAAACACCGGCCTATTCATTCAACAAGCTGATTAGCGAAATAAATCGTGCAGGCGCGGCAGACTAACGTACCTCCTCTCGGGTGGCAGGTTTACCAGAGAACAGTCCTGCTATCTTCCTGTCGAACTCGATCAGGTCATTTGCTACCGCGTGCCTCTCTGTCTGGTCTGTGGATGAGCAATAGGATCAGCCTCGTTTCCCGAGTACTCTTCTCGCTATACATACAAGTCGAGAGAACAGATGGTTGAGCAGTCCCGTGAAGGACAGACGCTAGCTTCCAGCCTAGATTGTAAGTATCCATCATGCTGGTGTTCATGCCCTGTCCCGCTTTCGGCGAGTGGGTGTGGCAAGCATCGCTGTATTCACGGAAGTGAGGGAAAATGCTAGTAAGTATCCCGGTGTTGGGCGCCGTTTCGATATCATGTGCAACATACCCGGCAATGAAGACCCTTTCTTGTTTATCGAAAGTGTCGCAGAGCCTCTGACCAATCTCACTGCGGAAGCCAGATGCGAGCGTATCAGCGATCTGAACGCCTTCTCGTGTTCAATTCGGCATGCTCACTAGCACGTGTACCATTCCACATCTGCGCATTCTAGTCGATAAGGCTTGACGATGCTTTGCGCCTTTTCAATGATCTTCTCGATAGTGACTTCGCTTCGGTTCTTTGAGCGAAACACATTGACATCGGAGGACCGCAAAAGGAATCAGCCAACTTTGTCTAGTGATTGCCGTTTGGATTGCTACATACCACTCGCTGACCTGGTTCCAATCGACCAAGCTGTACGTAAAATCTAGAGAAAGACATGTTGTCGATACCAACGAAAAAACTCTCATCTCCTTGACCAATCTACTTACCGAACATACCCACGTTCTCTGGGCACAGTCAAGATAGACCCTGATTCTGCTGAATGAATCACATTCTTGAGGCGGATCGTGGGCAACTGTGAAGGGGAGCGTGAAAAAAAAGGTTGGTCTACCGTCTGAGCGCAACAGATGCGACTGACGCAAGAAGTGTACTTACATCTGTGATGGGTATCGCATCTACTACTCCCCACTATCCGCACAAGAACGCAAAGTTTAGCGAATACATACGGCTGCTGAGGGAGTTGATAAGTGTCTCACGTAGGTATTAGCGCTGTCTCCCTTGAGCTCGAAACCTATTTGCCTGATGGGTAAGGGGATCACAAGATGATTGTCAGTGTCACCATGACCTCGTGCACCTCTTTGAGTCGGTTGAAAGCACAGGGTTGACAAACTAAACTTACTTGCGGACCCAGCTTCTCGCACCATCACATCCGACTAGGTACTTGGCTTTGACGACCTCCTCGTCGACAGTGGCCTTGTCGTCGGTTCCTGAACCACCAGTAGAGCTAGTGGCCTCTGTGGCGAACAAGTTGGACCGGTATAATCCGGATTTGGAGTCCTCCTTGGTTGACCCGTTCGAAATGGAAGGCGCAAGATGTCGAAGCTTGACGGTGATGGGGTACTCAGTGGAGTTGACGTCGTTGGCCATCTCGAATGACGTAGGTTCCATGAGTTGTTCCACTTTCGTGCCATCTGGAGGACGTCGGCGCAGAGGAGAGGGGTGAGGATTGGATTCCACGTGATGAAGGGGAGTGAAGCATGAGCGGGACTTACCTTCATCCTGCATCAAGTCGCTGAGGAACTGCTCGATTCTAGCTTGTCCGAGGAGGTAATGACGGAAGAAAGAAGTCCCAGGTTCGGTCTGTTGGTGTATAATAGACCGTTAGCGGTATGTTCCCAAGGATTCAAACAAGGATGGGAGACGGAACTCACGTCGATAACCCTCTGAGTTTCCTTCAAGCCGCCCTTTCCACCATCTTCCTCGGGATCAGGGTTGTAGAACACTACTTCGGCTACTTCGCAACCTTCGTGAAGTACACGATGGGCGATACCAAGTGACTGAAAGACCTCGACAGTCCTACATTGGAAGCCTGTATGACGGCGTGCATTTTCATTTAGCTCGCGGTATCACGCCTTCCAACGCAGATGGGATAGGGAGTACTGACCGTCTGCATGTCCGACGAGAACCTTGTGTTCCGCTTTGTCCACGATGCGATAGTTGATGCGTTTGACGGGTTCACCGGTTCGGACCCGACTGGCATGGAACGCATTGATCTTTGCGAGTTGAGCGGCGAGGAAAAGTCCGGCAGGACCAGCACCAACGATGAGGATATCTACGGCGGAATTGGTCATGATGTTTGTGTGGTGTGGGTTTATTGATAGGCTGGTATGGTCGGTTGAGGGGTGAGAGTAGCCTGGCTTATAACGTGCGGTGAGCTGTAGTCGTTTCGCTCGACTTGTCACTAGGTCAACTGAACGGAAGCCGGCAGCGGAACGCGACCCACGGAGGAGGAGTCCCACGGAGCACGGAACGGAGAAAGCTGCGCAGATCCGCAAGCCAAGTTGTACTGGATGGCTCTGCCGCCCCGCCCATGGTGCCACCTAGATTTCTATTATTCGAAAACGACATCCCCTGGGGGATGCGGTCCCCCGCATCGTCGGCATGGCTTGCCGGATCCACCTCGCGAAAGGCGCGGACGAGAACGGCCGTATACAACTCGGCTGGCCAGTTGCCGGATACAAGCAGCACCCGCGTGAGTACATAGCAGCCGTCGCAGCGCGGCATGCCCGGCTGGCTCCCGAGAGTCGGCAGGGGCATGACGTAACTCGAGGCGGGCAGCATGTTCACAAGCTCCTTCGCCGTCGACTCGCACTCGGCAGCGCGCACACCCACCACACCACCGCCAGCATGGGGTTGAACAGTCCGATTCCCGTCAGGCTCCAAGACGAGTGCAAGAAGGCCGGCAAGATCATCCGCTCCTTTGTCGACTCCGGGAACAACGGTCTCGACAAGGTCATCCCCCGCAGCGTCCTCGAGCGCGCACAGGGGTTCGCCGTGTTCACCGTCGTCAAGGCCGGTTTCCTGTTCTCCGCACGAGGAGGTTCCGGGATCGTAATTGCCAAACTAGACGATGGCTCATGGTCCGCTCCCTCGGCGATCGGTACCGCCGGGTTGGGATTCGGCGGACAGATGGGCGCAGAGGTCACGGATTTCCTGATCGTTTTGAACTCCCGAACGGCGGTGAAAACCTTCATGGCTGCTGGATCCATGACATTGGGCGGAAACCTATCAGTCGCCGTAGGCCCTTTAGGCAGAAATGCAGAAGGTTCCGGGACGCTCAACTCGAAAGGGAAAGCCGCAGCGCTCTACTCGTATTCGAAAACCAAAGGGCTCTTTGGTGGTGTATCGATCGAGGGCTCCATCATTGTCGAACGTCAGGATGCCAATAGGCAAGCATACGGCCAAGACTTTACCTCAAAAGAGCTTCTCAGCGGTGTGGTTCCCCCTCCGCCTTGGGCTGGAGAATTGATCGACGTTCTTAAAACACACATCGGGATGCCAGGAGGCCGGACATGGATTGACGACCATCCGGACGAACTCGGAAGGGATGAGGACGATTATGGTCATAGGGAAATAGGAGACGGTGGAGAACGAGACCGTCGGTCAACGCCTGACCGCAACCCGACAAGCTATGCATTCGGGGAACCCAACGTCTCCTCTTTCAGCTCAAGCTCCGTACCTCAGCGGCCCAAACCCCGATCGAGAGCGAGTACCCTGTCGAGCGTTTTCAAAATGGATCTTATGGGAAACCAAGTATCTGGATTATCCGGCGGCGTTGGATTCCCGCGGAAGAAAACGTCCACGCCCGCTTCGCCGTCCTTGTCGAAGGGAAGAGATCGTTACGGCACAGAGCCTAAATCACCGTTTGAAGAAGACGAAGAGCGAAAGTATTCACGACAAAACGAATATAATCCATTCGATGATGCGTTGGCAGGACGACCGTCTTCTGGATTGGACGACGATATGGATCTATCTCGCGAAGTCATTTCCCCGTGGAACAACGACAAGGGATTACCTTCGCCGCAGTCACAGTACAAGACAGATCTCCACTCGGCATCACCATCCCCGTTTGCTGGCCAGCCCGAATTCAAGGAAGAATACCGCAGCCCGAATCGAAGTCGCGCATCTACGTTGCAGAATAGCGATCTGCCATCGTCCCGTCCACGATCCAATTCAAACGCGCTCCGCGTCTCGTCTCCATTGACCAGATACAATTACCAGGATCCAGCGCAGGAGGAATCCGAGGACCCGGTGGAGAGCAGTTTGGTGGGTAAGATGGCTCGCCTGCGCGCGGGTTCGACGGCGTCCAACAAGATATCGAGGCTTGGTAAATCTGGGTATGGAACTCCTGGTGACGGTGGCAATGCGTACGACGATGACCTTGATAACGAGAGATTCCAGCAATCCGAGAGGGACTATAACCACGTTGCATCGCCTGGCCCTGCGCCATCTATGCCTCGCTCGTCGTCCAGCAAACTTCTTGGCTTTGTCAACCGAAAGCGAAGCAACACGACGAATTCTCGGGGAAGCGATTTCGTCGTCGACCCCGCTATTCATCAGGCCGATCGAAATATCGTACTCGGCACGCCTCAGTCCTCTCGGTTCGGCGACTTTGCACAGCCGGCGGATTTGGATCCTCTTTATGGCGCCAAACCCTCTGCCGATCAACTCAGTTTCGCGATGAAGAAGGATTTGCTGGATGCGATGAAGGATGGCAGGGAACGGGCTATTGCTATACATGATTACGAGGGGCAAGAAGAGGGGGATCTGTCGATGAGACAGGGAGATGTGATCGTTATCACCGAAAGAAGCGGGAGCCAGGACGACTGGTAAGCTGTTCTTCTGTCTACACGCTCCACCCACATCCGCTGAGCTGGGGTTTACATCGACCTGTAGGTGGACAGGCAAACAGTCCAAGACGGGATTGAAGGGTATCTTCCCGTGAGTACCCTAGGCCTTGTCACCGAGAATGAAATGCGTTGCTGATACGTGCGCCCCCTGCCCTCGCAATTTCGTCAGTGCAAATCGAGTAGAGCTCGTCAAATCGTCTAGCCTGCGGGCCTAGTGAATATTAGCTAGAAGCGGGGAACGAGATGCCCCATACTTCAAGTTCACACATCACTCGCTTCAGAGTCTTGAGATCGAACGTTGTATACCAGACCGTAATACCCCATGCAACCGAATCTAAGTATTTCCACACGTGATATTCTATCAGCTTTTCGTATCATAGACGAAAAGCTTGTGCGAGGCGAGGCATCAGGAATATCCTTCGAACGCAATGCACAAGGCACTATGTATTTGGGAAGACAGCAGCTGCTTGGATTCATCAGGCGCATGAAAGAAAGAGCAACTTGCACAAGCGCTTAGAAGCAGCGAATTCTGATGGTATGGCTAAGCGTTCTTCTTTGTTATCTATCCTTGTAATTATGTTAACAACTCTTCGAAGCCATCTATAAGCTCTCATGTATAAGGTGGACAATAATATCAGTGATAACAAGGAAAGCTGCGGTTCTCTACTATTATGAGTCTTATTGGGATAATTTCCGAATCGCTTTTAGTAACAATGCATATGTCGAGCTGAGCAAACGAAGATACATGGAACATTCGGGGACATCGATTCGGTGAGCATTCACTAGCAGTCGCCGGGGGTCGTCAAAGCAGAAGGTGTCCTTACGATATTTTCTTTCTGCTCAGGATGTGTTGTCAAGCGCCTTTGAAGGCAAGCTCCATCTGTTGGCCAAATAAGCACTATCGCGCCTTTGAGTGAGATAAATACTGGTCTATAGCCGTCGTGCCAGCCCATATGTCTTCGTTTTTTCCGTATCAGAATAGCTAAACAAGCAACGAGTCCCTTCCAATATGTCTACACCGACTTCTCTGCCTGAACAGACCCCGCAACGTGTGTCAGAAGCTTCGAAACAACAACTTTCTCGAAAAGAAGAGCATCTCGAGAACACCTCCTCAACCATGTCGATGACGAGAGAACACATCCTGCTAGCCGTTTTCACGAGCGCTGTCTGTATCGATAACATCGGGTTCGGCTCTCTGGCGATTAGCACGGAGACAATCGCTACTCACATTAGCCTTCAAGCAGGGAACGTGACTTGGGTTGTAACGGCGTACGGTATGACCTTTGCTTCGTGAGTGACGTTTCTTCGTACCAAATAATCTATGTCCTTATTGGGGGCAATGCCCTTGAAATGAGACTTACCTCGTGTAGCTTGTCATTAGATTCCTTCTTCTGGCTGGCAGATTGGCAGACTTGTACTCGTCGCCTTTGCTGTTCATGGGCGGTCTGGGTGTGCTCACTATTTGTTTCCTTCTGGGTTCTTTCGGTAAGAGATGTAGCTATGTTGCGGTAATCGGGAACTGATATTTGCGGTTTACATCTGAACAGTTGAGAACAAACATGGCTTCTTGATTCTGAGAGCCATTTCTGGCATTGCAGCGAGCATGAATGTTCCATCCGCGTAGTCAGTCGACCCCTTATCTGAAAATTCTTGCCCGGGATTCACGTTCATACGCTACTCTTGTCCAATCGTCTTGTTGTTCATATGTACCCTGAAAAGAATAAACAGCAGGTAAGGTTCAAGGACACAATCAGCATTAACGACAGTTCCCTCACAAATATGATTTCTCGTTCGATACAGAAACCATTGGTGTTGATAGGATATGTCACCTGCCTTCTAAGCCCCATCTCTGTGATACTGTGAGTGTTTACAGAACAGACCTCTTGGATGATAACACTGATGCTGGGTACACTCGTGGATACCGCAGCGGCGGTCTTTTACAATCTTGCACATTGGAAATGGCGCTTCCGTTTTCTCGCGATTCTGGCAGGAATTTCCTTTGATGTTTGCATCATGCTCCTTCCCTGGAGAACCAGAACCTACGTACCATCTAGCAAATACTCCAAGCTCAAGCGACTCGATCTACCCGGAGTATCAACGTTGACCGCCGCTTTACTTTTATTCAATCTTGGTCACACCAGTAAGCGTTTGCACCTAATCGCGTGCGCTTCCTAAAGACACTAAGAGACTTCACGTTTCATCATACGTTGATAGACGGTACAATGCATGGATGGCGAGACGAGCATTTCTCGCTCCGTTTCTGATATGTTGCTCCCTGTTCGTTTTCTACTTCCTCTGGGAGTCGAGAGTGGACGAAGAGATTGCGCTTTTTCCTATGCGGCTATTGAAGCTACCGAACTTGATCCTGTTTTGCTTTATGGCGTATGTCCATTCATGGCACTATCACGTTTCAACATATCGCTCATAACCGCATCAACTGCTCCTACAGGTTTACTCCCTACCTCTTTTGGGGTTCTCTATGTGAGAGGAGAGCGATTAGAATATGAACACTTCCAAGATGCGACTGACCTTTACGCACCCACTCATAGCGCTGGGTTTAGGAAACTACTACCAAGCAGTTCTGCATCATTCCCCACTTTTAGCTGGAGCTCGTCTTGTTCCGATCGGTAAGTCATTCGGCGACGGGGTTGATGGCTTCTGATTACGGGGTATGTTGATC
Source organism: Naganishia cerealis (assembly GCA_030039265.1). NCBI lineage: Eukaryota > Fungi > Basidiomycota > Tremellomycetes > Filobasidiales > Filobasidiaceae > Naganishia > Naganishia cerealis. The sequence goes on from JASBWR010000083.1 coordinate 84,427, forward strand.
TTGCTGCCTAACACCGTAGGGATATCTGGCGCGATCGTTGGGCTTCTGCCGCAGTTTCTGCTTGGCCTTGTATCGCGACCGAGATGGACTATCAGTCTGGGCTTGTGCATCGTCATCTGCCCTGCCATGATACTGCTGATTTTGAGTAACGGAGGAAAAGGGGATGATTACTGGAAATTTCACCTAACAGGTGGCGCAATCGGCTCCGGGGCTATGATCTTGGCGTTCCTTGCTCTAAACTCAAATCTGATCACTGTTTGCCCACCGGAAGCTGCAGGAGTTGCTGGCGCCTTGCTACATACAGGTTTGCTTGAGAATCGGTGTGTCAACATGTTCTCGGTATCCGTTTTGACTTTGGGATTTAAAAGCTGATTCAGCCTGCACATCGTACTCCGACATCAGGCGGAGTGATCGGCGTAACCGTAAAAGCGGGTCTGTATTCAGCTGTCAACAACGATCTCGCAGACTGGAGGGGCATGCAGTACTCGCTCTATTTCAACATGGCATGGATATCCATCTCGCTTCTGGCATCCATCATTTTCTACCGGCCCAAAGTTGCAGAAAGAGTGCCCACGAGTGACATGGAAAAGGAGCAAGGAGGAGTTTACGACATCAATGGAAGTGTAAAGAGTACATTGTGAGATTGAAAATTTGACTGGGCTTCCGCAGCCTCGACGAAGAGTTATCCAAGATCCGAAGATGACAAATCGAAAAGCGCAGGAAACGAGAGTTGGGTATGTGCTCGATGGCGGAGACTTTGACGATTGTCATCAACTGTTGTAAATCATTCCTATGTAAGCATTGCATTTGTTCCTGTTTTTACACCTGCCCGCCATGTGTTTTGTGATTGTGTCGGTTTGGAACTCTGGTATAACCCAAAACATTGCCTGCCCGTGATATTATGGGAACGCGATGATAGCAGCGACATCCGATGCATGCGCAACTTTCGGAACTGCACTTGAAGCCTCCAGGTGTCTGTCATCCTCTTGCAGTCAACTTCCCTCCTCGAGCATTATCCACGCTTCCTCAGTAGGGCGGGAATGGTTCTCTATCAACGCCTAAGCGAGATAGGGTAGCTCTACCTTCAGCCAGAGCAGTGCCAGACTGGTGGTCATCGCCACCGTCAAGGAGAAACTTGGCCGTTCTGAAATACGGAATCGTCTTTTCCCACCGAGTTTCGTATATATGTATCATCGTTTTTCGAAGCGGACTCTCGTGTGCCTGATGCTATTGGTATATCGCACACCCGCCATTCAGTTGAGTCCACCTGAAGAAGTAGAAGGCATCTCTACACATTTTAAAATTCTTCAAAATCTGTCCATTAGTGCTTATCGTCATGATGGACATGGTGACCGGAGCGATTACCGAGCTTCCCCAAGCGTAATCAGCCGCCGGGTTCTTGGGAAAATCGGAAAGCGATAGATGTATGCTTGCTTGTCACATCCGATGACTCCTTCACAGTTTATGAAGGACTGTGACGCGAATAGATAGGATGATAGCAGCTATGATAGCTAAGACAGCTGGAAAGACTAGTTCTGGGAAAGCGGCGCGGAAGCTAAAATCCAGTCGGGACCAGGTCCGCAAGTCCGAGGAGGTGTCGAGCTGCAAGGAAATGGCTCGAATTCAGTGCTGGTGGATCTACAATACCCAGCATCGACACTCCTATACGGAATCTCTCATTCTAGCGTAAAGATTCCGCATCAAACGGTTTCAGTTCATCAACCGCTGACTCGGTGACTTTTAGCTCTCTGCTTGAAGATGTTGACATTCACGAACGAGCTTGGCATTCCGCTTCAGTTCGATCCAAAACTCGTCCCAGAAGCAGCAGACAGGGGAATCAGAGAAGATGAAGGTGACAGAATCATCGTACGTCTAATCTCTTTCATCCAAAAGCGCCGCGTGGCGTCATGAGCTGCCCTCTCGCGGTGAAAAACGAGATATAGTCGATATAATCTAACCATCCCGTTCGGCTGGCCTCTTGGGAATTCAGTAGGCTCGACCTTTGGCTCGCGATGACCACCAGAAAGGACACCTCTCCGTTTTAGCAGGGCTTACGGTCGCGCCTGACCTCTCTCCTGAAATCTACGAAGCAAGATTCGACGACCTACTCAACTGTCCCGAGACGTATTACACGCTCGTGTTCGAGCACGTCCCTACTCGACGCATCATCGCGACGGCTACCCTCTTTGTCGAGCGGAAGTTTTTGAGAAATGCGGGAAAGGTCGGGCATATTGAGGATGTGGCCGTGGATGCGTCGCAGAGGGGGAAAAACTTGGGCAAGCGTATTATTGTGAGCTTGACAGAGATCGCGGAAAGCGTCGGGTGTTACAAGACGATTCTGGATTGCAATGAAGGGAACGTTCGTAAGTCGCCCGCTTAAATTCCTGCATGGACAACAGCCTGTCGACAGTCTTAACACTCGAACCTGTTCCCCTCACTCGAATTAGCTTTCTACGAAAAGTGTGGTTTCACCCAAAAGGAGTTCGAGATGGTTAAATACGCCAAGGCGTAAAGTCCGAAGTCCGTGTGTGGCCAAGGTAACATGACGATCTAGACGCTCAAGTGTTCTACATTCACATCGCAAGACGGCAGCGTGGAAGCAGCTCCGTAGATTTGGCTTCAACGAGTAGAGAAATAGCTATAGAACGGCACTTGGCCTAATACCCAATCTCAGCTAGGAGTAAATGTAATGGATGACCCAACAGCCAAATGCAACGACGAGTAAATGAATTAAATGAATGTATATATGCATACCAGTCAATGGTGAACGAGTGTGTGGTCAGCGGAAATCATGTAAAGGTGGACTATATAACAAAAAGGAGGATTGTCCGAAAAACCTTATGTCTACTAGCCAAGAAGGAAGCCTGATCCACTGCCTGCGGAGGCTGATCATGAACTCCGCAAGGTGGCGCACGCTCATCTTCCATGGGCCTCTAAGTTGACCCATTTTATGCCAAAACAGCGAAAGAAGCACCCATGACGAGACCGATGGTGGCGAGCAGTCCGGTCTTGGAAACAAAGACCGAGGCCAAGGCACCACTGGTAGGCTTGGAGGCAGCACTGCCGCCGGTGCCGGTGCCGGAGGGCGAGGCGCTTCCAGTTCCGGTAGCGGCGCCGGTGCTTGACGGTTTCGAAGAGGTGGACGAGGCGTTGACCGCAGACGATATGGGGATAGCCATGTATTCCTTAAAAAAGAAGGGAAAAGACAAAAGGTCAATTGGAAAGTTCACTCGGATTAAAAAGGCTGGGAAATACTTACGTTTTTAATCAGATCGGCACCCTTTTCAGACAAACCGTACGTGATGGACATCAAATGCGCGGCGAATTCGATCGGAAAGACGGACGAGTCAATGACCCTCAAGTTGCTCGTTCCGTGGACCTTCAAGTTGGCGCCAACAACACCGCCTTGTTCTCTCGGCAACATGGAGCACGCGCCCGACGGGTGATATTCGGTCGTGACGACCGTCTTCAACCATGCGTCCCATTGGGCATCGGTCTGAACCGCGGAGCCGGGGAAGACTTCGGTTGTCAACGTTTTACTGAACGGATCGGTCAGGGAAAGCTTTCGGGCGAGCTTGAGCCCCTCACGGAGCAACCAGACGTCGGCAGGGTGGGCGAGGTAGTTGGGGTCGATGATGGGGTACTCCCAGGGGCTCGAGTTGTTCAAATAGAGTCGACCACGGGAGAAGGATCGTTGGAGGGCTGCTTGAACCGCGACCGAGTCGTCGCCGCCTTGCGCGGTACCGGTCAAGCCGAGGAGCAATTCCACTTGGCCGATCGGAGAAAGGATGAGCTGTTCGACTTGGACGGCGTAGGTGGCGGCGTAACCCGCTCGAACGGTGGCATCAGTCGAGGGGGAGAGCGTTTCAACAGCCCATGTGGCGTTCTTGGATACCTCGTCCTTGAAAGTAGGTGCGTAGTCGCCAAACAAGTCGGTAATGTTCGAATAAGCGATGGCCGAATTGACAAAGGACAAAAAGGTGGATGAACCATTGACCAAGGTCTGGTTGACGGCTTGCTGGGCGGCGGTTTGACCCGTGGTCTTGTAGATGACTTGGGACGCCAAGTGGTCCTGCAAGTGTTCTCCCACACCGGGAAGGTCAACGACGGACGGGATGTTGAATTGCGCAAGCTGGTCTTTGGGTCCGATGCCACTCAACAAGAGCATGTGAGGCGATCCTACGGCACCGCCGGCCAAGATGACTTCCTTGTTGGCGGTTACGGTGGACCAAGCGGAGTTCGGTGTTGTGGCATACGAGATGCCCGTCGCCTTGACAGTGCCATCCGCGTTCTTTTCCGTGTTGACCTTCATGACCCGAGTGTTTGCCAGGATATGGAGGTTGGATCGAGGCGGGAGCGGGTCAATGTAGGCTGATCGCGAATAAGATCGAGTCCAGTTGGTCGGGTTGATGGAACTGGTAGCGACGAATGCGCCCCATCCTTGTCCGCCGTTCGGATCGGGGCTGCCGACGATTCCAATGTTTTCCAAGACGGTTGTCCAGTCAGCGACGATAGGCAGCAAGTAGCCCGGGTACGAGTAGTCCAAAGGACCGGACGTGCCGTGGGAGTCTGAGTTGAACTGAATGTTGAATTCCGAGGCGATTTCTTGTGGCGGCGGGGTGAATCGCTCCGACTTTTTCATGGCGGCGAAGAGACTGTCCCAACCCCAGTATTCGGTACCATTGGGACCGGCGAGGGCTGCCCAGGCGTTTACTTCGAGGGACGAAGGTCGGACGAGGTAGAGACCGTTGACGGCGGTCGATCCGCCGAGCACTCGACCACGAGGCCAATCAAGCACGCGGTTACCCAGGTTCGATTGAGGATGCGTTTTGTACTGCCAGTCATAGTCGGTGTTGAGCAACGACGAGTAGTAGGCGTTACCGGGGACGTCGATCTTGTTTTGGACTTCGTAACCAGTGTTTCCGGCTTCGATGACGAGGACGGTCTTGTTTCCGTCTTCCGTCAAACGAGAAGCCAAAACGAGACCGGCGAGACCACCGCCCGCGATGACAAAGTCTGTAAGCAGCAAGATCGGGAGGGAGAGAAGTTGAAATCAGATTCAGGGATCAATGTACAGGAAGGGGAGATGAAAGGGACACTTGCCATAGCTGGCGTTCAGTTGATTGGTCTGGATGATTCCTCGTTTGTAGAGATCGCTGTTCTTTACCATGCCATCGAGGATGGCCCGTTCTTGAAGCTGGTCATCTCGAGGGGAGGGGATGTGGAATGCAGATGCGGAAGCGACGAGAGACGCTGCTGCGATGGCGGCGACGGACGTGATTCGCTTCATTGTGAGCAACGCAAGGCCGAAGCTGTGTTGAGGTGTATGTCGCCGGGAGGAGTGGTGAGTCGACGAGGTATAGGACGTGTGCGGATATTAGTATGAGCGTGAGTACAGGAGGTGGTGATGAAGGGAGCGATGGTGGCGGTGGTGTTAAAAGGCCCTGTAAGCCCTTTGGCGGTGTTATTAAAAGGCCCTGTAATCCCTTTGTGCGCCACAACAAACAAACAACCTGTTAGACGCGTCTCCCAGCACAGCTTGAAATTCTTGGCGGCACGTAACGCGCTCAGGCTCGCGCGGGAACCTCCGTCATACAATGGGACGGTCCTGCCGAGACCCAAGGAATGCTCAGCCCGACCAGCGCCTAGACACCGGGTGACACGCTGACCACTAACCACCCGACCTGACGTTAACCACCCGACCTGACGTAACGTTAGGCCGGCCGGATCGCAGTGTTGTCCCATTCGTTTGACCCAAACAGCTGTGCGAACGGTCGCGCGTTCGTTCGGACAAACCAGGGATCGTCTCCCGACCCGATCGGCAACAGCGTCGTCCATCCCTTTTTCCTTTCACCGGACGATCAGGAAGCAGGAGGTGTCTCCAAATAGACTCAAGGAGGGTGCGATATACATGTACTCCTCCGCTGTTGCTTCCACTAGCTCTTCCCCTGTGTATGACATCTTTACCGAACAGACGCATGATGATGTGAATGAAGAACAGTCTTCCATTTTCTGCCAGCCACGTTCTCCGAACCATCTTGCGACAATATAGTAGACCTGTTAGCAACCTTATTGCACAGCATCGGGCCCCAGGTAGACTGAAGAGAACGATCAGCCTCGTTAGTTTCCATGAATAGCTCTTTAACGGGTGCAAGACGTTCTGCTCGATAACGACTTATCGCTATCATGAAATGAAGAACACTATCCGGGACTGTTAACGCTCTCGCACTCGACAAGGATATATCTCCTCGAGTCGGCAGCTGGACTAAACCCTGAAGACACACTTTACACATCTATCCCAGGCATATGATAGCCTATGATCGTAAACTACAATTCCTGTTTGTAAACGATATATTATGCTCACTCTCACCATAAGCGGAGGCAAGCCCCGACACCCCTATTGCTTTATTCCTGTGGACCGTGGATATCAACCCATCTATTCAATTCACGCTTCATCATCCGACGCATCCCAATCCCTTGCATTCTCGTCGATGAGCGGTCCCTGCACAACAGGCACAGGGCCAGGGGCGGGGGACGCAGTCCTCGACGCTCCTGCAGACCGCGCCCCTCGGGAAACACCGCTGGCGACGGTGGTGGTTCCGTATCTCGCGGTCATCGAGGGAAAAGCGGACGATGACCTCTGCTGCTGTGGTGGCTCGTTTGGTCGGCTGGTGCTGGGTGACACCGCAGGTGAGGGACGGGATGATGATCCCGCAGATGCAGCAAGGTTGACCGCCCCCCACATCCGTGGTGTCGGTGCCGCCGGAGGAGCAGGGTGTGACGTTCCTGTGCCAGATACCGCCATCGTGGAACGCTTCAGATCTCCCAACCCGCCCAGCTGACGCTTGGCAGTCGTGGGCGGAGCCGTGATGCTAGATAGTGTTGGGTTCGGAATCCGACTATCGATTCGACGACGGACGGATACACTCCTATTGGGCTCGGCATCGACGAGTTCCGTTCCGAAGCGGTAGACCTCGGCGAGGCTGATCGCGAATTGACGTTTCGAGGCTGGCATATGCGGGAGCACCATCGCTTGTCGTGGGCCCATGAAGAAATCGTTAAACGTCTTTTCGAGGCCTTGCACAAAGTGATGGTTGGCCGTCGCGAACGCTCGCAGTTCCACAGGGTACTCGACGAGCTTGTCCATGGGCTTGATTCCGAGCGCTTCGGCAAGACGAGCATTGCGTTGCCTTTGTGCACATTCAGTGACACACTTGAGCTGTACTTGTTCCTTTGACACAGGATTACTGGTGCAAGCACCACACGTTGCCCGCTGTTGAAGATGACCGCATGGACACGATTGAATCACGGCTGAAGAAAACGACAATAATAAGTATGGGATATAATGAGACCGAAAGACGCATGCAACTTACAGGTCGTGCAAGCTTCGTCTTCGGGACACGATGCCGGCGCATGGCAAATCGCCGTACAGGGATGTTTACTGCAAGGAGTTCCATCAGCTGTCATTCTCCAGCCTTGAACGAGCAAAGACCACTCACCAAAGCTTCTTCGGCTTCCTACAGACCTGATGACACGAATCGCACTCTCCCGGCGAATGACAAGACTTTTCACAGTGATGGTATCCGCAATCCAACAGCGCCCCACAAACCGCCCCACAGGATACCTTTTCTTGCGAACAGCGGACGTTCTTCACCGCCGGGTTTTTGCCACAAGCACAAGGCTTAGACGTCAAATACGGGCAGGGTGGACAAGCTTCCGACTCATGGCACGTATGAGGCGTCTTCGGGTGGCCACAACTGGGAGCTGGACGGTTGCAAGGGTAAGTGCATTCGATGACGGTCCCGCTATGAACACATAAGAGGTGTGATTAGTGACATTGTCGAAAACAATGTGTGCGGGAGAATTCTCACCATCTGATCGGTGGTTGCATAACCGTTCTGCCACATGCGCACGCGAGTTCATCATAGGACGCCTCCAAGCATCGTCCACATGGACCTTTGTGATCCAGCTGAGGACAAGTGTGGATACCGCATCCAAGCAGCTTGCCGCATACCAATGGACAAGTATGCAGCCCGCCCTCATCCTCTTCCGTCGATGTGAGTTCCCTCTTTTTGCCCTTTGTCTTTGCCTTGTAAGCCAAGGGACAACAAATTCTGCTGCACTCGTGCCGACCGCAGCTCCGCAAGGCATGGCAGATTCTCTCGCAGAGGATCAATTCGCCGGCCGTTTCCATCTCCTGTTGTTCCCAACACTTCATGGTAATTTTGCTTTCTCCGCACCGACAGATTGCAATAACGTCAACTTCGCATGGCGGACAGGGTCCTTCGTGGCATTTACGCCCGCAAGCGTGGTCACAGCCAGACTGCGGTTGAGGACAAGGTTTACCGCACGTAGGGATCGGATCGGTACATTTCTGTCGCGGTTTGCTGGTAAAATCGACCAAAGCGGTTTGTGTACATGGGCAATGTGTGACAAACTCGGGAGATCGTGGACAAGGTAACGGGTCAATTGAATGGGGATGGCACAGCTGGGAAAGGTAGAAAATCCCAAGATGTCAGTACACATTCCAGCGTTTGGCATTGAAAAAGGCGGGAAGCATACCTCTTTGCATTGATGTTCTCCGCAATCATAGAACCGTCCGCATTCCTTGGCACAGCCAAATCTTGCCTTCCATTTCCGCTCATCCCCTCGTTCTCGAATTCCACATTCCACCTCATCCTTCTTCTTCCAACCACATTTAACACTCTTCTCCTCTGCTCCACAGTAACACAAGACTTGTTCCCGCACTGTACACTCCGAGCAAGGTCCCTCATGACAAGGTTCCTGACACCGATGCTCCGGATGTCCGCAGTCTTGGATCCGTTCGCAAAGCTCGTCACACGTGGGCACAGATGCATTCGCCGCATGTACGCTCGAGCACTTGACGGTCAGCGGATGTCCATGGCTGGCGCAGGGGATGACTAGTGAGATGTTGCAGGGCGGACAAGGTCCAGGGTGACAGGGTAAAGGACAAGGATGGTCGCAGTGGCTGCGTTTTCTCGAACAGCTCTGACCGCACGAATGGGGAACCGCAATGGAACTTGATCCCCGATTGTCTTCCGTCGACTTGAGATGTTTGATGCGGCCACAGAAACATTGGTAATTCGTCACTGTCGACCCACGGTGCTTTTGACAGCCTGGGCACCGCCATGTGATTGGTGTCTGATCTGTGGCTGATCGATCACGAGCACGCTCCCGAGCTTCTTTCAAGGAACGTGAAGACCAGTCTTGCATACACGATAGATGAAATGGCGTGTAACAGCAAGTGGTGTCTGCCGTGCTAGGATTCGTGGATGAGAATGTCGGTAGACACGACCAGATAGCTTGTGACGGTAACAAATCCGAGAAGCAGATAGGACACTCCAAGAACGGCCTGGATGTCAATCCACGGATAAGTCGACTGGTAAGATCATCCGCCTCCTTGCTCATCCCGAATACATTCCGTCGATCGACAGACGAGTAGCCCAGCATCGCTCGATCCTGCGCCTCTTCGAATTGGTTCTCGGCGTCACCGTCATGGTTCTTACTTTTCCCGTTTGCCGCATAGGACGACAGTTTCCCTCCAAAGGCTGCTCGCCGCGCGTTCACAGGCGGTTTAGATACGCCTTGCTGGGACTGTTGTTGCCGCTCACGGCCGTTCTTGCGAGGTTGGGGCTTCGATCCAGTGTTCTCCTCGTTGTTTGGTATCGACGGTCGATTAGATCCTTCCGCAGTATTCTGACTTGTGTTTGCCTTGTTGTTCCTGTTGTTTCGATTTCGAGTTTTTGGCGGGCGGTCTCCTCTGCCAGAAGAGACCCCGATAGTGACTCTATCCGCATCTCCGTGGATTTGGCCCTGGATAATTGAACCAGCGACGGCGCCATCGGCATTACCGGCTAATCCAGAGCGTGAGTGGTCGACCGGAAGTACAGGTTGATTTTCTGGAGCTTGTTGTTGATGCGCGTTTCGAGCTCTTTGGCGAGGGTCATTCGGCCCTTGAGGCATTCGTGGTTGATTCGGGCGCCTGCTTTGATTCCCACTTGGGGGTCTATTTGATACGTTTGCCAAGTATGCACCATCTCCTGGTTGAGGGAGGGTAGCACCGCCAGGAGGCGGTTGATCCGTGAACTCCCTTGCATTCTGGAAACGTCCGTTCCCTCTGCCTCGAGAGCGGTTGCCACCGCCACGGGCTGCGCCACCCCGCCTCGAGCGAGTGCCCGAGGCCTGTCCGGAGTGATTAGCTGAGGATGCAGAGGCAGTCGGATCGTGAGCAAAGTTGTCAGTCGCGGGAAGAGCCGAAACGAGTGTTGAGGTTGCCGCCATTGTTGAAACCACGAAGGGTGGACGGGGTTGAAGCGATGAAAGGGGGGAGCGATGGCCACGATTGGTGGCGTCAAGTTGGGACGGACACCGGTCGGCTCTGAGTGACGGCTGTGTAAGAGGTCCTCGGGCTCGTGAATGCTGAAGCGGTCGCCACAGAGACTGGGCGTACCTGAGAGTTATTATAGCAGCAGCTTCCCTTCCTCCGATCGCCACTATACGGGACGCTCTTTTCCCCCTTGAGATTAGTCATTCGCGGAGGGCAAGAGCCCGCTCTCCGCTGCTTACTTTGTGCACGGAATAAAAGTGAAACTTTTGTGCGTACCTTGCCGACCGGGCTTCCTTGGCGCTATAAAACTGTTCGTGCACGGATACAGCACATCCTGCTTCATCGCGGCTGCCTCTTTGCGTATCTCCTTGCTCGTTTCATAGCTACTTGTATTCCCGCTTCAAGCAAAATGGGTGACGGACAGTAAGTGTCCCGAGTCGTGCGCAGCTGCTCCTCCATGCTCATGCCATGCTACAACCCCGCTCTCCAGCTTCAGACAAACGTACAATGATATCCACTTGCTGTGCCAGTCCACGGCAGAGAGGATCAAGCAGGATTTCAGTATGTCGGAAATGTAGTGCTCGTCATGACCCGAGACCTAGTACTTATCGCCCATGTTTCGCTGCCCAGACCCTGACATGATGATCGGTAAGCCCGCCAGTTTTTGCCTAAACGGTGACCAGGAATAACGAGCTAACCCTTGCTATCTTCCCTTCTAGCCATCGGTGGTGGTGGTTTCATCCCTGCCCGGATTATCCGATCTTTCCTCAAAGTCGGCGAGACAAAGCGTAATATTCCTATCCAGGCAATCGGACTCAGTCTGTACGAAGCCTTGCCGGATGTCAGTCCAACCCATTTTTGAAACTTGGCTTCTCCATCGCTGATAAATGGAGTATTCGACCCTTCCCTGCTTGTATATCTTTTAGACCACGGAAGAAGTCATCGGGCACGAGGTGATCAGGACGCAATGGTTAGATTTCAGCACAGTAAGGTTTTTTCCCTCTTCTGGTCGTCATGCCCTGCGTAGAGGGCATATCCTGGTCGCTGAACTTCAACTTCACGCTATAGCTCGGTAGCAAGATAAGTCATGGCGGTCTGCTTGGACGACGGATTTTGGTTGTTGACGAGATCGATGATTCCCGAAAGACATTATCGTACGGAACTTTGGCCCTTGACTTGATCCCGTACCTGTTGCCTAACCCGCCTCCTGTTTTTCTGCGGAATCGCTCAGATATGCCCTCAAGGAGCTCATCAAGGACATCAACCAGCAGCTTGAACTCGTACAGGACACCACAGAACGTGCCCGACTTGCGGAATCTACAAAGTTTGGTATCTTTGTCGTGCATAACAAGTTAAAGGAGAAGGCTGCAGAGATCCCGGAAGGCGTAGCCTACTTTGCCGGTATGGATATCGATGATGTTTGGGTAGACTACCCTTGGTATGTCTTGTTTTTTTCTTTCGTTGTGGAATGCGGGAAGTTTGGGGAACTGACGGAAGCCTTTTATGCGGGAATCTCCAGGGAGATGGTTGATATTTTGAACCATGACGAGTTGAAGCGACAAGATGACGAGGAAAAGGCTGCTGCTGGCAAGCAGTGAGGTGGAACAGCTGGTGGAACCCTATAGATATAACACCTGATCTGTTCTATCAAAGCGACAAGACGCAGCTTTACGCAGCCATTATAAACCTTTACACTATTCTTGTAACCTGCAAGGACTTAGGTTAACTGTGACAGGTAGAGATATCGCTTGAATTAGGATTAGTGACAGGGTTGAATAGGACTCCTCTAGTCGGACAGCTATGCTGTTGGGTAGCGTTCAACAAGCTGTTGAACAGTTGCCTCACCTCGCATCTATCACTTTCACGATTTTTTCATACATTAACCCTTGTCACCCATAACGCTATTCATGATGGCATCTGATAAGCGGAGGGACTACAGCCGGAAACCAATCAATCGGTGTACGTTATAAAGCGATCGGCGATATCAGCTTAGCGTCCGAAGAGAATAGCTAAGAGAATGCGCTTGATAACAATTCGTAAATGCGCTCAGCGCTTCTGCTTTATCAGTTGGTTGAACGGGGGATTCAGCTACTGTAGCAGCCTGCTGTGTCTTCACTCAGGATTCACACACCAACCTCTGTCAGTCCTCCAGCTCATAATTCTTCATTGGTCCTACAGGACTGTCTTTCAAAGCACCATCTCTCAAAGAGCTCAAGGCCCCGTCCTCCTCTCTCGCTGCTACTTGTGCGCGGACCCGGATCAAAAATAATAGCGGCGGCTATCTCGATCGCACGGCGAGAGTCATCGTCACCACCACCACGAGCTCTTTTTCAGACATTATTTACGCCTACATTTGCTATCCGAAATACCGCTCCGCATCGTCTCACCGCCCTCTTCCCCAGCTCGGATAGCGCCATCGTGACCTTTGGTTTCTAGGTCGTTTGCTTGGCTCCCGGACCCCTTTTCCCGCACATTCCCCTTTCGCTACAAGTGCGGAGCAAATCGAAAACCAGCAGCATGTCGCACAACCACGAAGAAGAGATCGACTATGAGAGTCTACCTGCAGGGTCAAGCATGGCGATCAACATGTTTGCTGGAGCGATGGTGAGTGAATGCTCGGGCTCTATGATTTTGGAAGGCGACTGGAAGGATGTCGAGGCGAAAAGGGGTGTTCAAGGCCAAAACAGCTTCAACGGGTGATACTGGTTCGAGCGAGGATTACAGCTACTTGCGTAGGCTTCGGAGTTGCACAGGTATAACCCGCGACGGAGGCTAGCAGTGATTACAAGCTCCTACTGCAGTGCCAATCGTGCTTTTCGAAGCGGGAGCGATCACAGTGTTGACCGAGAATGGTTCATATTCGCACATGTCAACGGCCTATCTACGATTCTGCAAAACGCTTACAGGCTTTTGACGGCTTTTGCATCACCGGCTAGTCTATGAGCGTCTTTGATACTAATGTTATTATGATCCATCCGCTTTATAGGCCGGAATCTCTGAACACGCCGCCATCTACCCAGTGGACTCGATCAAGGTGTGTTTGTCATGTCCAGCTGGATGCCTTGGGAATAAAACGAACTCAAGCTTGGGTTCTCTCTTCGCAGACTCGAATGCAGATTCTTGCACCAGCACTGAGTGCATCAACAACAGGAGGTGCCGCTGCGGCTACCACAGCGCCTCAACAAGCACTCTCCCTTGCGCAGCATTTCCGACTGGTATCAAGCACTGAGGGAATCCGTTCATTGTGGCGAGGAGTAGCCAGCGTGATCATGGGTGCCGGTCCTGCACATGCCTGCCATTTCGGAACCTATGAGTTTGTCAGGGAGATGACGGGTGGTGCACACGAGGGTGTGCAGGGCGCCGCAGGTACCGCAGTAGCAGGTGCTGCGGCGACGATAGCATCGGATGCGTTTATGAATCCTTTTGATGGTAAGTGGCTCTCTCGCTTATCACTTTGAGTAGGTCCTGGATGCGAGTGAATTCTTACCGGGGGCCTGTCCTTTCCCCTTGATAGTCGTCAAGCAGCGCATGCAAATACGCGGATCCGTTCACAAATCGGTTCTGGACTGTGCCAAAACTCTGTACCGGACAGAAGGATTTCAGGCATTCTACATTTCATATCCCACTACATTGACGATGAGCATTCCGCTATCCGCCGTGCAGTTCTCCGTTTACGAGGCGATGAAGACTTTCCTTAACCCGACTGGCGAATACAGTCCCTCGACACATGTGATGGCTGGAGGTGTGGCTGGCGCGACCGCGGCAGCTGTCACAACGCCGTTGGACGTAGCCAAGGTCAGTTTCAAATGCACATCGATGTTCCATGTGCTGGATCATACGAAGGAGTTATTAAACTGATGTGCATTACCCGTGTTATCCTTTGCCAGACTCTATTACAAACCCGTGGCTCATCGAATGACGCACGCATACGGAATGCGCAAGGGATGACAGAAGCCATCAAAATTATCTGGGAGCGAGATGGATTGAAGGGATTCCGGCGCGGGATGTCGGCGCGTGTCGTCACTTTTGCGCCTTCGACTGCCATTAGTTGGTTCAGTTATGAGTTCTTCAGTACGTAGCTTCATACTCCGTATCTCTTTGACCGCGACCTGTTAGATGTTGACCTCGACACACCTTTCACAGAGTCATTCCTGAGAGATAACGACATCATACCTGGAACTCACTCCAGCTCGGCATAAATGTTATAAAAAGGTTGCCCAATCGGCGGCTCACAGCAAGGTTGCACAAGGCAGCGGGGTCGAGGGATGTACTACTATATACTGGTTATGCTTTGTGCCAGCCGCCCTTTGCCACGAAAAATCACACATTGTCCAGGTGGCGGCGTCGAATCCGAATCCGTAATAGCACTTGTCTAGAAAGGACGGGGTTTGTATCTGTACTTGAGTAGTTGAGCATATCAGGAATGCATCGATGGCTGATCGGTTGACGTTCGAAGTTTGATGGTCGAGTTAGGTAGTATTGACCCAGGTCCATAAATTCGTTCATCCGTATCCAGGTAGTGGTCCGACTCACTCGAGATACTCTGTAGCTCGTTCAATGCCTCATGTCGAGGTTTTGACAGCGACTCTGAGCTCTCTGATGAGTCATTATCATCGCCTCGGCAGCGGAATCAAAGCGATGTCACCTGGTCGCTGTCATGGACACCTGCCAGTTATCGAACGGACCAGGCGCTGTTTCAGGCCTAGCAACCAGCAGAATACCAAGCAGTGCAGCGAACGGACATATAAGCACTGCAGTGATAGGGAGAGACAGGGAGAGCTTGTCAGGCTGTATGCATCACTTTGTACAGTTCATGTCTGTCTGCTGACGGCTCGCCGATCGGTTGTCCTTCCAGGCGCAGTGACTACCTGAACAGCTGCCTGAGCGGAACGTAAAGACTGCGTTCTAATAGTGAAAGAGCTGTGACATCTCGACTCCATCGTGCTCCTCCCTCACATCGCCTCGCACTGTCAAGCCAACCGTTGAAGCTACGGCAAGGGAGACTTGGTTTCAACATCGGCAACTGCTATCCAGAGCCGATCGGCCTCCACGGGGCAAACGCTGAAGCTCGGCAGAGTGAATGAATGACGAGGACATTTCACGATCGACTTTCTTCCATATCAGAGTGGAGTCATCTCTCTATCTCGTCACCGCCTGAAGCACTGCCTGCACTCTTGATAGCACCGTCGAGGTATCCATTGCACTCCGTTTATCGCTTGTCGTTCCCGCTTCAACCACGACTACCTGAACATTCGGACGATAGCACAAGTTCGGACGATTGTCCAGCTGTAAAAGAACACAGCCGCCGTTCTGTTTCAAGCAACTCGTCATCTTAGAAAATTAGGCAGAATAGAACGCCATGTCAACGATAACACCTCTCTTTCCTACAGCCGCCACCTCGGATCTGTTTGTCAATCCTCGCACGGCAACGACCTCAACCGTTGCGGCGACTACTACGAGCAACAATAATTTCCCGTCGAATGGATGGGGGTCGGGGTATGGAGGGCAATCTTCGTATTTTCAAACGGTAGTTATTAGTCTGGTAGCGTTGGCTGTGCTCCTGATTATTTCGGTGGTAAGTGTACTTTGACGAGGTATCTTGACCTGGCTATATATTTACCCTTCTTTGCGTGAAAGATGTTCCTGTACTACCGTCGCCGAAGACTACGTTATTATCAGGGGGAGGAATGGCCTTTCCCCACTCTTCCAGCCAACGGACGGACTGGCCGACGAAGAAAAGAAGAAAAGGACTTTGGCGAAACACCTGAAATGTTCGAGTACTTGTTGGACGTCCCATCCAGTACCGGTGCCAGCGGCTCTGCTATCCCACCGGAGCCCTCACAAAATGTCTGGGGCGGAACACAGGATATCACAGAACGTTCCCTAACGATGCCAACTATTACGATACCGGAAGATGATATTTCTCAATGGCAGCCTGTCACTGTCAAATCTTTGCACACGAGGTCGATGCCTGAATCCACCCCTCTGGCTGGTCAAGCAGTAAACAACAACTCGGCTACGGGATCGTCGCAACCAGCGAGGACATCGACTCTATTTTCAAGAACGCTATCTACGAGTCGAAATATGTTTGCTCTGGGCGGAGTCACGCTCGCGAACAATAGTAACAGTAACAGTAACAATAACAGTAGTGCTGCGATTGCCGAACAGGGTCACGCCACATTTACACCGTCATCCAGCTCCACACTTGTCCCGCTCAGCGTTACGTTGATAATAGCCATGCCCAGCGCGCTTCGCGATACTAGCGCGGCTAACCATCGAACACGTCAATCAACGGATCTCGGACTGCTCGATGAGGAGAATCAAGAAGAGATCCCAGAAGTGGAGTTGGGGATGACGAGCGTCAACCTTGCCGTACCAGGAGTCTCAAGAGTACCTTCGCCTACCGCATCCGGATATGGTCTATCCGCCGCCGCGGATACCCTGGAGGTGGCAAATGATGCGTCGAGGACAAACATTTTCAAAAAGCCAGAAAGTAGGCAGAATCAGACAGTTGCCGGGGGACCTCCTATCGGCAACGAGCAGAGAAATGCAAGAAGTTCAGCAATTGGAGCTGACGGCACATTGGATTTGCTGGCCCTTTTGAATCAGTAGTACCACGAACTCATGCACAGCTCAGGGTATTGTAGAAAATTCTGCCCTGTGTATAGCCATCCCTTGTAAGCTTTCAAATATTGTAGTTGTAACTCACTTTGCACCATAATGTAAACGTATAATTGCCGTATCTAGCTCGAGCGATGCTATCTTTTGCGCAAAAACAGTCGACTCCTGAGTGAGATATTGGTGTTAGGCTGCTTAACTTCTTGAAGCTTCTCATATCATGACGCCCTAGGCCGGAACTCTTTTCCAAAGAAATTTTAAAAGTCACAGATGATGACTTGTCTGCTTTTGAAGTGAAAGCTGTGTACCGCATAGATCCGTCAGGAGAAGCCTGAGGGGTTGTTCAACAAGAAAGTATCGCTGACACTTGGCCCTTAGGTTTTCGTGAATTAAATTTATATCCTTCAAAGGAACTCGCCTGTTTGGCGAGTGTGCGCAGAACATCTCTTACTAGAGTCGTCCACCCACCCTCTGCTGTCGGTACAATCGAAGATTTTAAGGTCTCTTCAGACCTCTCTGGCGATAAAATAGAGCTTTTTTTCCACGGGTAGCATTCGTCTGTCCTTCTTACCTCTTCGCCGACGGGGATAGTAGGTACATGAGAACTTACAATTGTGGGTGGACGATCAATGCAAGGTTTGGGTGAACCCCGCAACGATCAAGTGTCATCACAGGCGGACTCGAAGAGTTAACAACGATGAACCTAATTAGGCAAAAGAGAGGTGTATCGTCAGTCTCTGGCTCACCAGGGAGCAATGTCTGAGCTCTCACTTTGATGTAAGAGTGCGCCTCGGTTCTCGACAACATATCGATCAAGGCAACTGCGGTCTTTGAATACCAGGGTATGATAAAGCATGGATAGTGTATCCTCATGAACGGCGTGATTGACGAGACTGATCTGGCCGGACTCCGGAAAGATGGTTCGGCGGCGCAATGGCAGGTGACTGCAAACGCGACAGGAACCCGCAAAGAATGCAAAAGAAAGGATGCAGACGGGTTTGGGATTCGCAGATGTGCAGTCCTATACACCGTTTCCATCTATTCCCCTTTCAAGCCCTCACGTTTCAGACTCTGCGATTAGAAAACGGGGTTAGACAGTCGCGCGCGTCTTGAGCCTATGAACAAGCGTTCCGAAAGCAGCTCAGAAAGCAAGAGAGAAGGACTCTGTCGCTGACTGATACACGGTACTTTATACCGAGTCAAATCAAGACACGACCACCCACGCCAGCTTCTGCCATGTAGCCTTTTCCCAAGTTGAACAAATGCTATATGTGAATGGGTATCTCAAGTACAACTAGACTGCTCGATGCGACTGCGAATTGCGGGTTTACAACGCGAATTGATAGCGCCCTTATGATTAGGATACAGTAGGAATATACAGTAACTATGTTCGGATAAAGGTAGATGGGTTGAACGCTGACGTTCCACATTCTCGATGGGCTTATACAAGTTGTCCAACGCGACTCTTTTCATACGACTTGGCGACCGTACTTAACCGCTCGAAGATCCTGAATAGGCTGATGACCATGTTGATGACGTACATAACGAGCGTGAAGAGCACAAACCCTATCAACGCCGCTTGCCGGTCGCACATCTTGTCCTTTTGTTGGCCGTTGGTGATCAAGTCAGGCAAGGTGATAGTGTATGTCCCTGTTGTCCACCACGGGTTGGCCGTGCTGCATTGGAGCGGGCTCGACATGTAGTCTGAGATGGTGAGCGAGAGACACGAGGACCTGCAGGCAAGGGGTTTGAACCCAAAGGTGAGACTCGGCTATAGTGAAAAGACACAGGATAGACGTACCATAATGCGATAAAGAACAGATCGAGGCACACCCACGTCATCTTACTCCTCAACCCCCATAGCCCGATTGGCTTGCCGAATGCTTCTCGATACATAACGATCAAGCAGTGAATAGCGCTGACGCTTCCATAACTGATACTCAAGATCGGCGCGGACCCAAGGATACCATCGAGATCATTCTGAATCTCCAGCGAGTAAAGCTTGGCACCGAGCCCGAGCGAGGTGGCAATTCCGACCAAACTGGCGAGACGGAGGTAGAGCGTTGAACGGGCGTCAAAGATAAAGTATTTGCGGAGCTTTGCGCGCCGTGTTCCAGGCGGGTTCTTGACGGCGGAATGACGAAGCATGGCCCATTTCGACATTATGGCGCGTTCATCTCGGTTCTTGCCTAACCTTGATCCACCGCGGCTCTTCTTCCCTCTCAAGGTACGAGGAAGGCCGCCATGCTTTTCAGACATGCCATTACCACCGGTAAGGGGACCTCCACTGCTCTCGCTTCCTCTGCGCCCAGCGCGCTCCGACCTCCCACCGCTTTCTTCCTCGCTCGGCCTTCCACCGCCACCGACAACACTGCGCACACTGTGCTCTTCTTCGCCATGCGCTCTCTCCATCAAGTCACCGCCGTCATACGCCGTCTCTTCGAAAGGTTGCAACCATGGATCAGAGGCAGCACTAGCATACCCGCTATCGCGATTCCCATTCAGTCGCCCTCCTCGTTTCCCCTCTTGCCCGGCACGACCGCCGCCGCCACCACCACCACCACCACCACGATCAAGCCGCCTACCGACCTGATCCCGTTCGCGCCAAGGCGCATCCCAACCGAGTGGCGTCGGTGGGGCTTGCGCCAGATACCGATGCGGCTGGGGGTACATGGGTGGCGGGACGGGCCCAGTACAGCCATCCATGGTCGTCGTCGTCGTCCCTTCTGTTTCCGTGTTAACTGCCAGCGCAGGAACCTCGGGGAACGAATGGGGCACGAATGCCGGTGGAGGCAGGGTGATGCTGAAATTTGGATGGTTACCTCGCTTGTGAGGGGACGTCGGGCTTGCGTTGGTCTTTGTGTCAACGTCCGACATTTCGGGAACAGCCAACTGCAGAGCAGAAGATGTGACTTGCTGTACCGGACGTTCAGTCGTCTGTGGGGGTATTTCTAGCTGGCGAGACGGTGTTGGCGTAGAGGGCACGCTTGCGTCGTCTATACCGAGGTGTTCTCCCTCGACTGCGCGGATGGACGAGGAAGGACCGTCTCCCATAGCAGTTGTCACGGCCGAGTCTTCTCTCGAAGATGCATCGGAGTACCCAATAGGCGGACCAAGAACGAAGGACGTCACTTGATGCTTGTTCCCTCCAATCTTGTTGTTCACTGCCGATGATGGCACCGCAGGTGTACCCTCCGACGCCCCATGTTCACCCGTGTTCGGCGGCTGGTGTACTGGAGCCGACGTCTCCTCTACCGCAGATACCGACGGAGAAGCTGACACAGAAGGAGGGAACAAAGCCGAGAACCTATTCCGAGTATTGTCCGTTGAGTCGCGGCGACTAACAGGCAAAGATATGGCTTTAAACCTCGTTTTGTGCCTAGTCTTGTGTTGTGCGCCTATACCTACGGCGGATGGAGTGCCCACCGGAGTCGACATCTGTGTCTGAACTTGCGTTGGTGTCCCAGCACTGGCAGTAGCTGACAAGTCGATCGGCGTCGATCCGAAATCTTCCTGGCTTACAGACCGCCTACGGAGTTTTCCGAGGTGAAAGTAACTTCCCATACCGCTTTGCAGCGCGGACATGGCGAATGGTGGTCGATGATGCAGGTTGTGGTTCGGCGTTTCTCCCGAGTTAGTGGTAGTTATCGGGGCTGGGAGTCCCCCGGATTCCGTCTGATCTTCCCCCTGTTCTCCCTCCTCATGCCCTGGCATAGCCTCCGTATTCGTCCCGACCCCGGCCCCGGATCCACGTTTGGACGCAAAATAATCTCGACCGAGGTGTTCCGATTCCCGTCGGAGTTCTTCATTAGCAAGCATTTGCTCGACCCACGCATTGTGCAGCGTCTGGACTTGCTTCCACCTTCCAGGCTTTGCAAACGTCCACCACGGCGGCGGTTGGTCTGACCCCTGACCGTCATCGCGAGAGGAAAGAGTGCGCGTAAGGTCGGAAGAAAGGGATAGGTGCGGGTAGTGTCCGTGCCGATGGGTATGTCTTTGTGCCGGAGTGGGCGACGTTGACAAGCTTGCGCGCGGAACGTCATCTGTCGGTAACAATTTTGGAGACATGACCGGCGAAGGAGGATCGAAAGCCGCGAATGCTAGCCCGCAAAGCCGTCAACTCGGTCGTCAGCTCGAGCGGAACCCTGCGAGTGAAATTCGGAACACACGGAGTACTCACGTGGGACTGTACGCACTTTCCTCGTTCCTCCCGCCGGATGATGAAGCAGCGCCTTGCCCCTCACATGCTCTTCCACACTGGGACCGATTGTTGCTCCCCCATCTCCCTCTTCCTGTAACCCCAGATGGCTCTCCGGCCTTTCAAGCCGCGGCGATGGGGCGCCGCCATCCATCAGTTTGTGTGCGGCGGAACCGACGTGCCGGGCGACGGAATTGGCGGCATGGTGTGCTGTAGGCACCGCGGGGATAGGCACGCTCGCCGCGGTCATTGTAGCCTCTGCTGGAGGGTGTGATGGTGGCTGGTTGTGATAACCACGTTCACCAACTTGTTGACGATTATTCCTCCCAGCCTCCCTCGCTCGATACTAATTCGCGGTGATTCACCCAGGACGGCGGCCGGCCGGATGCAAATGCAAACATGTTGGCAGGGAGGATGTTCGATATTACTTACGCTCAACTCGTTCTTTTGCGTCGTCCCGCTTCCGGCTCAAACCTCATCACCGACCATGGCATCCATCAGCGTAGGCACACGTAACCTCAAGTTCATGCAGCGCGGGACGCAGCTCCCCGCTGCACCGGCTACGCCGGGAAGATCGAGTGCCCCGGCGCAGCCATCGGAGGCAGGTGGAAGAAGCAAAGCCGGACCCGTGCCACAGCAACAGGAGGTACAAGAGCAACAGGAAGAGGAAGAAGAATGGGTACTCCCCTCACGCCGTCATTTATCCTCTACGCGGCTGTCATCCGACACCTCCAGCTCGCGGAAACTCACAGGAAGCGGAACGCAAAATACGCATATCCGCCAAGGACCAAGAGTGGTGCGACAAGACTCGTCGTATCTCTCCTTCATCGGTGGCACATCAGGTCCTGTTACATCTCAACCTACTGATTCTTCCGGAGACTCTTCGTCCTCTGAATCAGGTACAGGAAAGACGGGAGAAAGGCCGTCGAATGGACGGATGACGTTCGGTTCACTCCCTACTGCGCAACGTGTACGTCTTGCCCGACACAGTTCAAGCTTTCACATCCCACTGTACTGACCACCCAACCGCTTCCCCTCCTTTCTGTCTGCGCACACCCGTAAAGTTGGACACCTCGATTGTGGATTCGCGCGAGGAGATGAAACACCTGAAAGCGCAAGAAACAAGTTCGACCCGATTCCAGGTGTTCGCTGATTCTCCAGGTGCGACCAAGGGCCGCGCCGGGAATGGGAATGTGAACGGGGGAAAGGGTAAAGCGGAGTTGGGTTCGGAAGGGGGAGATCGTGAGCCTCGGGATTCGTCAAGACGTGCGAGAAAGACGCGCGTGAAGGAAGAGGATGATCCCTCGACCCCGACTGCAACAGCTCAAAGGTTTCTTAAGCCTTCTCTTGGCGATGATCGCCGTCAAGGAGGAAGCCCGTTAGGCTCCAAGACGATGAAGAAGGGGAAAACCGTAGATGGGACGCCACTATCATCGTCTACCTCCCGGCGGAAAAAGCGGAAGAGCGGGGAACGGGAAGACGAGGGGGATGAGCAAGTTTTGATGGCCGGTGCAAGAGGGAAACGCGGGAAAACGGCCTCGACGAAGAAGAAGAGCACTGCTGCGGCAATGACGGCGGACAAAGATCCGGATATGGAGGATCTGGCGGGGCGAGCGGCGGCGGGTGGGGACGCGGATGTGGAGCGGTATTTGCGTTCCGTTATTCACGAGATGGAGGACTAGCAGGGTAAACAATGCTTGTAAATGAATACATTATTCATGTACGTTATAAATTGTCCATCATTTCGCATCACTTTATAACAATGGGAATAGTCTGTAATACATGTACCGATGACCCGTGTCAAAGAAAGGCAAGGTGAAACCCCTATACCTCCTCAAACAACACGGGTAACTCATCGATGCGCACTTCAAAGAAGAGAAACACACACTCTCGCACCCGTTTTTCCTTCAGTCCCACCTCGTAGGTAATGGCTACCCCCGGTCGCCTGTCTCCTCCTCAGTAACCATCCACACAAGCACAAGGGGACCAGCTGCTTGCTCGAGGAAGATAGCTGACCCGCCTGAGCGAATACGAGTGATCACAAATCGGGGAGGAGAACAGAGCGAGCCATGGGGTATCCGAAGAGGACTGTACACACGTGATGCTGTCTCGATACGTTCTGTCGCCGTACGTACGCCTGGCCTCCCTGCACGGCTGTACAACGCACGAACGAAGGGCCGGACACGGTGTCCTAGACAGAGCGAGGGTCGTTCGTCCGCGCGCTGGGGCTCGAGAGGCTGGCTTGAACTAGGAGCAGGCAGACGAAAGGGAAAGGGTATTGTACGCCATATATACTAAACCCGCGCGCTTCCCCGATGCCCTGTGCGCTTCTGCAAAGCTTTTCCCAGCGCGGCAATCGAGATGGGGCCCCGCATTGGAGGAGACTCGGTCGCTGTTTTTTCATGTCTTCCGAGGGCGAGTGCAGTAAAGTCAAGTGACGGCGCGACAGCAGCAGCGTATGCGGAGAGCCGTGCGCAGAGAGACCACCCGCATTCGACAATACAGCATGGCATTTCCCACTCCAGTCCCTGTCGTCCCCGCCGCCGACGACCCCGCTCCGGCGGATGAAACCCCGGCAGAACGCCGTGAACGCCTCCACAAGGTCCCCTTTGGCTCCCGTTTCCTGACCGACGAGGCCGATGTGTTCAGTCACAATGCTTGGGATCATGTTACGCCGCCACCAGAATGGGAGGACGATGCAAAGCGTGTATTGGACATGCAGCGACAGGCACAGGTGTCAAAGGAGATGAAATGTACGCCGTCTTGCGCCTCTTGTTTACCGTGTCCTTCCTGATAGCACAGCCGGCTGATCTGTTACCACGAGCAGGGGCTTACAACAATAACCCGGCAATGTACTGGCATCGGTTTTATAACATAAACAAGGCAAAGTATGTCCCCTTTCTGTCGCATATAAGCCATCGCCCGACAACGCCCATTAATGTCTCCTCAACATCGCTCACTTAGCTTCTTCAAGGACCGGAACTGGCTGCGGCTTGAATTCCAAGAACTTCTAGACTGCGCAAAAGCCGACGTACGTACTCTTTCCCGCTCAGCAGCCTTCCCGCTGTATCCTTATTAGACTAATGCTGTCCGCCTCACCTCTTTCCTCCAAAATTAAATCCACAGGCCGGCCCAAAAACAATCGTCGAAGTTGGATGTGGAGCAGGGAACACCGTTTTCCCTTTGCTTGCCAAGAACGAGAATCCGCACCTTGTCGTGCATGCATGCGACTATGCCGCTTCGGCCGTAGAAGTCGTCAAGGTACGTTTTTTGCCCGTCTCTCCTTTCCCTTTACACCATGCTTTTCGTGAACCGATGCTTAAACTTGCCCAGTGCAGTCAAATCCGATGTACCCGGTACCGCCACACGGTAAAGGGATTTTACATTCCTCTGTGTGGGATGTAACGACCCCTCCTGTTGCACGGCAGTCCACGCTTCCCGGCTTCAACCAAGAGGTGGACGTCGAGGGAGAAGAGAAGGAGAGTAGCCTGCCGGAGGGTGTAGAACCGGGAACAGTGGACATCGCTATCATGATCTTTGTGCTTTCCGCCTTGCATCCGCTCGAATGGCAACGAGCGATCGCTAACGTGTACAAGGTTCGTTATTCGCGCCGGTACCGGGCGTCCCTCTTTCCTACTTCAGTGCCTTGGCTCTAACGCTGCTCCTCTCCTCCAATCTCGCGCAGATGCTGAAACCAGGAGGCATGGTCTTCATCCGTGATTACGGACGCTACGACCTCGCCCAACTTCGAATCAAAAAGGGCCGGATGCTTGATGAAAACTTTTATATTCGGGGAGATGGAACGAGGGTTTACTTTTTCGATGCGGGTGAGTCAGTGCATTCCTCCCCGCCATCCCGCCTGCCTGGGCCTTAGACCGCGATGACCAACGAAGAATCCCTCGGCGAAGACGGACTGACCCATCCCTTAATTTTCTTCTGCGCCTCCTCTGCGAAATCGAATAGCGGAACTCTCGGAGATGCTTACGGGATCAAAAACGGCGTACACGCCCGTTGAGGTGGAGCAACAGCCAACGACAACGGTCGAGGTGGAGAACGAGGACGGATCGATCACGATGTCGCACACGCCCGCAGAGGAGGATCAGCAACAGATTGACGCTACACCAACGACGGCGGCAGATAATGCTCATGTTGATACAGGACTGGAAAAGAAGCTTGCGGCGTTAACAACGGATGAGACAACGTTACCGGCGCCTCTTTCCACCCGCTTCCGACCGCCAGGATCGACTGTACCCGAACCGCGTATCGAATTCCACGCTCATTCTACCCCGACGCTGAAAGGGGAGACAAAAACTGAAGAAGAGGCCGAGGGCACTTCTACATCAGCGGAGGAGGCCGGTGCCTCGCTGCTTGACCCGTTCGCGGGAGATCACGCCGAGCTTGGTATCCCGGCTCATCCGCTGTTCAAGATTGATCAACTTGGGGTGGATCGTAGGATGTTGGTGAATAGGAAGAAACAGCTGAGGATGTATCGGTACGTTAAACTTACGAGATCGTCTTCCTGTCTCGCTGGCTTATAATTGACGTACAAATATTCTGTCCCGATTTCTTAGGATCTGGATGCAGGTCAAGGCGCGCAAGCTCGTCCCTGAAGATGTGACACCGGCTGAGCAGTAGGGTCTCATTAGGTCACTGAATTATAGATGTATAAAGCAGACATTCCATGGCACTGTAGGAGATAACACTGCTTGGACAACCTTCATGCTTTTCGCAATGCGCTCCTGCGAACGTTCAGAGTTTCTTGCTGTGTATGAGAGTGAGCGACACCACCACGCAGGTTTCGGGGAGTCAATCGTGCGTTATTGACGTTTCATGCTGGACATACATGATGGATCAAGATGCAACAGGATGAGGCTCGGATAAGCGCTTCTTCTGATTTGCCCTCGACGAGTTGCCAACTTTGAGGACTTCCCAGTTTCCCTGTTGATGTGCGCCAGTTCTAGATAGCGACAATAACCACGCCGAGGCATAAAGACGACTCCTTCATTCGACAGTATGGCGGAACGCAACAAAAACGCTTCCACCACTCAGGAACTGGAAGTAATTAATTCTATGTGGAACGATAATACACAGAAGAGATTTTTCTCTTGACAGCCCAGCTGATAATAGCCCTCCTGGTAGAAGCGTTTCGACTATATGTTTAGGGGCGTTCATTAAGACAAGAAACTGCTCGTGAAAGTATTCGGTCTTGACGGACCTCGTGAAAAAGGGCGAATATGAAACAGGAGTCGTACCTGAACGAGGAAAGCTTCCACTGGTCGAAATCTCTGACTTTTTCGCCAGGGAGATCGGAACAGCCGTCTTCGATTAACGGAGAAGATCCCACTGGTGGATTTGATCTTCGATCAACACAGAGTCAGGTAGTGATGATGGATGATGAAGCGCGATGGTGCATTCTGTTGTATTCTCGTTTTTTTGGCTCCCGTCCGGGGTCAGTGTATGCGGCAACGACCCTGCTGCTTTCCTGAATTCAGATAGTCGAGAAGTTTTCGAAGAACACATCATTCCGAACAATAATATAGCCTGTTTTTCTTCTTGTCAGACACGCCGGCTGTGCAACTCTTGTTGTGAGACGCTACTCTCCGTACACTCGTCATTTACCCATAAGATCCTCTTTGATACTTTGTGCTGTAGTTACGCAAAGGCAAGGAAGGGCGCGTGAGCGACGATAGGAAGAGGGTAAACAATCCTTGAACATGACAGGACTGGAGACACTTTTATCTCAGGCAGAAGCAAACAAGTGGATAATTACACGGCTAGGAAGCTTGCCAGGTCGTTCACAGCATCAAGGAAGAAATCCGCAAAAACCACCTCTGCGGTATACACTAGCCTTAGAGAAACGGAGCGGCAGGCACAGAGCAGTGTGATATGCTACAACGGGCAGGAGAGGACATGATTACAAACAATGCGAGTAGCGCCGTGCTGCTAGAAGTACAAGAAATTGCTACAACCTCGACGGCGAACGGTCCAATGTGACGCTCGTCACAAGAGTCTATGCAAAAAAACGGGTACCACAAAGAATCTACCCGACATCTATATATATGTACCGCCGCCACGTCCGGCGGGCGGACGTGAATTAAAGCCTAACAGCGATCTCGTATATCGTGAACATGCATGCAGCGTTCGGAACGACGCGCATCAGGTGTGCGGATAAACCGCCGTAGAGCGACGCGGCACTAGGCAACACAAGGAAAAAAGGATCAGCGCGAGGGAGCCACATCGTCCGAAAGTGCAGTGCCACTCACCCTTCCTCTTTAATGACCAACTTCAAAGTCTGCATCAACCCGGTATACTTGGGCCCGCGCGCGCCCGGCTCCGTCGGCTGTCGTAACCGCGTACGAAGGACTTCATGCGGGTACGTGATGAGGGACGCGACCATCTTGGCTCCGCCTGAAGAGCCGACGATGCCGAGCCATTCTGCGAGGCGGGATTTTGTAGGCTGCCCTGGGTACGTTTGGGTGCTTATTTTTTTCAGGCGCTGTGTGAGAGGGGGGGGCGATTAGCGGGAGATTCGGGGGGCGATTAGCGGGAGTCAGGTCGGGAGAGTGGGGAGAGAAGAGTCGTACCTCGTACAGGACCCATTGGATGACGCCTTCTGTCACGCCGAGGTAACTCGCGCTGAGGCCTTTATAGAGCCCCTTGAGGCCCTGAGTAGCCAAGATGTCCTTTGTCATGATGAACGCTGGAAGTACCTTGCTCGCCGGCGCGGCAGGCGTGGGGACGACCGCGCGCGCACCAAGCCCGGATCCCGGCAGCGATGATGATGATGAATTCGCAAGAATCCTCTCCTGATGCTTGGCGTCCAGTTGAAGTCGGGTTTTCACGACCCAGATCGGATTCGTGGCGGTCGCCGTGACGATACCGGCGATTGCTGCTGCGCCGAGATGAACGATAGGGCTGCCTTCTGCTGCGCGCGGCGGATCGGCGGATGAGGATTGGGTGATGCTGGCTGGCAGGGCGGATGCGAGGAAATGCTTGGACTGGGCGTAGGTGGAAAAGTTGATGGATCGGGCGGGAACAACACCGATCAACGTCGGTCCGAGACCTTTGAACAACGCGCGGGGACCTTCGTGGACGTAGATATTTCTAGGGCGAGGAGTGAGGGGTGAGCGCGTCAGACACCCTCCCGGAGACACCAACGCGCGACTCACCGGATCATCTGCCCCGTTTCCACGAAATTCCACAAAAGCCCGCCTGCGCCCGTCGGCCGTGCCGCGCTCGCCGTCTTGTGCGCCTGGGCGAGCACGGAGGCGACTTCATGCGGCGTGTGCGATCGGGCCGTCTTGAAGAACGTCGCGTGCAGTGGCTTGACGGCAGGGTGCGAGGCTTCTTTGAAGAGATCCGATTGCAGGCGCGTCTGGGGGCGCAGGGTCAGCGGTGATCGGGAAAGGAGGCGGAGGGGTCCTTCGGTGGCTGGGGTCCTTTGATGGCGATCACGATCCGCGGAGGGCCGGCCTTGTAGGCTCACGCTTGCGGGCGACGCCGTTGGAACAGTCCTGCAGGCTTGGTATCTGCGGCGCCTCCATCTCGCGGCGCTCGGGAGAGACTCGCTGCGCTCGGGAGAAACTCGCTGCGGTCGGGAGAAACTCCCTTCGCTCGGGAGAGACTCGCTGCGCTGCGCTCGAGGAGTCTCGGGCGTCCTACGACGGCCTCGGAGGGGTCGGTCGTCCCTCCCTCCCAAGTATACTCTCGCGCTTGCGCGCTCGGTGAAGGCGACTACTCTCGGCCGGCCTACGGCGGCCTCGGGAGAGCCCTCCGGGCTTAGTGCCTGCGGCGCAGTCTCGCTTCGCTCGAGGTATCCTCGCTCCGCTCGGCGCTCCGCTCGGACGTGGCTCGGCACTCACCTTGACAACATCAAACGGACTGGTCACTATCGCGCCCGTCATCCCTCCCACGCCGCCCGCCACAAAATGCCTCCATCCGGCGACCCTCCTCTTGTCCCCCTGCGTACCCTCTGTCGGGCCGGAGTACGCCGCGGTGGCGGTAGCCGGCCCGTCGGGTGAAGTCGCGGTCGCAGAGCTGATGGCGGCCATGGCTGCGCGTGAGTGTGCTTTCCTGGGCGGGTGCAGGTGAAACGGATCAAGGAGACGATGAAACACTTGTGGTTGCTAAAAAAGTGCGAGCGAGCGATCGATCGATCGGCTGACGTAAGCGCGCCCGCATGGGGCATGACGCGGCGAGCCTGCAGCTGATCAGACATATCCCCTTCCCCTTGATGCAAGCGTTTCAGCACACCTGCCTGCCGATCACGATGACTCCACTGCAGTCCCTCCTCAAGCAGCGTAAGCCCCGGCCCGCCCACCCGCGTACCCGCCTACCCGCTGACCCCTCTCTGCAGGCCTTGCGACGGCGCTCACGTGCGGTCCGCCGAATGCGTGGAAGGTGCTGGTCGTGGATGACTATGCGCGCGGGCTGCTGGAGAGCGTGTACCGAGTGTTTGATGTGCTGCATATGAACATTACCGGTGAGTCACGTGCCGGGGGACTCCCGCTCACCCGCCTGGGGAACTCGCGCTCACCCCGCCGCCCTCCGCAGCGATCGACCCGCTCATGTCCCCGCGCGAGCCGCAGCCGACGCTGGACGCGGTGTACCTGCTCACTCCCACGTCCCAGAATGTGCAGCGTGTGCTTGCGGACTTCGCCGCGGGGAGACGGACGTACAAGCACGTGCACCTGTACTTTATCGATGGTCAGTCTCCGCGGAATGCCTCCGCGCCCGTCGCCGTCTGACCCTGCTCCCGCGCGTAGGCATCTCGGACCGCTTAGCAGAGCAGCTCACCAACGCGCTCCCGGAAGACGCGCTGCAGTCGTTTGTCGAGCTCTACTGCAACTTTTGGCGTAAGCGCTCGCCCCCTCGTCCGCCACTGACCGGGCACTAACCGCGCCTCTCCTCGCCACAGCCCTAGAGTCGCAAGTGTTTAGCACGAAAATGCCATCGTCTTTCTTCACCATGTTTGGCAACCCAGGGGGCATCGTCGCTGCCGAGCTCGCGCAGGACAGGTTCGAAGAAGACGTGAAACTCATGTCCCGCTCAGTACGTATTCGTCCCCTCCCTCTGCTTTTAGACCTAACGCCCTCCCCTCCCGGCCCTGCGTTCACCAGCTGCTCAGCCTGCTCGCCACGCTCGGCGAGAACCCATACATCCGGTACTACGCGCCGCATCACCACCCGCCTCTCGGTTCCCTCGGGCTCGCCGCCACCCCAGGAAGCGCATACACCGCCCGCCCTGCTGCCGCTCAGACCGCCAACCCTGCTCCCTCGGCAGCCCCGGAAGCACGCTGGAAAGCAGCCCTCAATGTCGTAGGAGGTGGTGGTGGTCGCGGGGAAGAGTTCTCGGGCGAACAGATATGTCGTAGGATCGCGTTACAGGTGCAGGCGTATTTGGATGATTATCAGGCTCTTAACCCGGATTTTCCGGTACGTCGTGCGCCCTGTGCGATTTGGTGTTCTAACATTTACCTGTAACCCACTCCCTCCCTCCCTAGCCATCCTCCAATCATCGGCCGAGGTCGGTCATGTTCGTCCTGGATCGGTCCATGGATCCAGTCGCTCCGTTCCTACACGAGTTTACTTACCAAGCCATGATCCAGGATTTATTGCCGCTCGATGAAGGGCCAACGTACAAGTACGTTCATTACCTACCTTTCTGCCATCACACCACCAGTCTTACGTAGCTTCCTGGACTTTCCTTTGCGCCACAGGTACAAGGTGAAGACGGCGCTCGGAGCGATCGAACAGAAACAAGCACTCTTGAACGAGGACGACCCGATTTGGACCGAGATCCGGCACATGCATATGAAGGAGGCGATCGACAAGTTGATGGTCGATTTCAACAGGTTTACTACGGAACATGCCGGGTTCAGGAATACGTGAGTCTTCGTCGAGCGACCTGCAAGGTATAGATACACACTGATACTGATCGCGCGCAATAGTGAGAATGCAGCAAGTCTGGACGATATGAAGGACATGTTGGCCAGTTTGCCATCATTTACAGAAACGAGGGACAAGGTGTGTTTCCCTATTCCCCCTCTCCCGCTCCTCGTTCACTGACCACGCCACCCGACAATAGTTCTCCGCGCACTTGGAAATGTCCCAGACTTGTATGAATACGTTTAGTCAGTCCAAGCTGCCTCAAGCGGCACATGTCGAGCAAGTACGTCTTGGAGATCGTCTTCACACAAGATACCGCAGTTCATTGATGGTTGTCCTTGAAATGCATTCAGTGCTGCGCAACGGGCGTTACTGCAGACGGGAAAAACCCAAAGACGCTCGTTGAGGATATGATTCCTCTCCTATCCGACAAGACGTTATCGTAAGTCCTCGCCAGCGAACAAGTGCAAACGTCAGCTTACCATCCTGATCTCAACAGCAACAAGGATAAAGTTCGAATCATCGCGCTATGGATCCTCTATAGAGACGGTGTGCCCGATGAAGATCGCAAGCGGCTGTACCAGCATGCAAAACTATCGCTGGGCGAGCAAGATGCCGTGAACAATCTGACGCACTTGGGTTCAAAGGTCGTTCGGGTGTGTATCCCGGCTTTTGATTGGCCATTTTGCGCGCGCCTCTTCGTACACCACGAAGTACTAATTTTTGGCCCCTATAGACGGCTAACGATCGAAATTCGAGAACCAGGATCAAACAGAAGTATGGTGCGAGCGATGATGATTACGAGTTATCACGGTACAAGCCGCTCATCCGGCATATCATCGAGGTACGTACTCGGGTCCGTCCTCATCCGCCTGCCTTACTCACTCGGCTTAACTTTTTCCCCGCACCCACCAGGAACAAGCTACAGGTCGGTTGAGCCAAAACGACTTTCCTTACTTGCGAGACGCACCACCGGCGGAGGCTACCACCCTTCCGGCACATTCCCGCCCATCTGCGATCAGTAGACCGAGCGCCAACAACGGTGGTTCCCTGCGAAGTGCGCGACCGACCTGGCACAAAGCTCCAGCGGCTCGTGTACAGGCCACGTCAGAGTCAAGGCAGCGCATCATCTTATTCGTCGCTGGTGGTATGACGTTCTCAGAGCAGAGGATGGCATATCTCATCGGCGACGCCTTGAACAAGGAGGTCATTATCGGTACGTAGAGCGGTAGCGGGGAGTTGGCCGTCTGCCTTGTCAATGTCTAAAGCGTGCTGTATCCTCCATCAGGCTCAACTCACCAACTGACTCCTGCATCTTTCATCAACGACATGAGAACACTAGGCAGAGCAGGAGTTGGTGGCAATCCGCCTAATGCTACACCGCTAAGCCCCTATGTGCCTTCGCCTTCCAGACCGGAAAACGGAAGACAGCCTTCTTACCAGATGTAAGCGGGTTTAGCATGTCGTCTCCCAAATCCTTGCTAATTTGTCTTCCAATCACAGGATCCTCGACTCGAGGATATGGTCGGAACCAGTTGGACCCCCGCCACTCCCTCCGCCAGCGACTTCTGCTCAACCTGCGCCTCCTCCTTCCAGTCGATTCAACTCGGCGCTCAACCTCAACAGAAACACGTCGCCTGCACCATCAACTGGTTCGAAAATGTCTTTTGGATTGGGACGTCACAAGGATGACAAGAAGAAGGAGAAAGAGCCAAAGGATGACAAGAAGAAGGAGAAAGAGGAGAGAAAGCAGATGGATGCGATGGTGGCTGCCATGGGCAATAGCAATTCGAACGGAGGTGCTGGAGACGGGAAGAAGAAGGGCTTGTTCAAGATGAAGTGGTAACTCGCTGACCTGCTCGTAGACATGCCGCTCAAGCCCCCAAGATCATTCCTCGTTGTCAAAGTAAGGTGTATCCAGTAATAGCATTTCAGTTGTATGGGTTTCACTCGCTAGTATCGTCACGCTCGCACAGAATAGTGATTTCGTGTATTGTGATACGCGGCAGGACCCATGATAACCCTAAAGGATGTCAGCCGTAGTAATTCGGCAATTTGAGCCTTCGCGGAGCGGATATTTGCGGGGCCCAACAGGGGCGATCGGCGCGGGTTCGGTCACTTTCTATTTCAAGGCGCATCGTTTCACACACTATCGATACACGAATGTGAGTGTTTATTCTTAAACTCGTCAAGCCTGTAAGCAGAGTCACCCAATTCCTTGCCATGGTCAAACTCCACCGTTTCGGCTTGCAGGTGTTGACCAACTTATGTTCTCAACCGTACAGTTCACCTGCAATAGTCGACTACCTTATTCCCAACAACTTGCGGTTAGCTTGTGCAAGACTCAGTACCATGGCTAGTCCTCCTAAACCTATCGCAGCCCCATTCGGCACCTGGAAAAGTCCTCTCGAGAGCGAAACAGTCTACCAGAAAAGTTCTTCAATTACTGGCGTGTTAGTCGATGTGAAGTCTGGCAGGGTTTTCCATATCGAAGTACGGCTTTCAATCACGTGAATCTGGAAGGACGGGTTCTGACCACCTTCTCCCTCTCCGCAGTCTCGGCCATCTGAAGCAGGAAGATCTGTGCTTTTGGACACCTTGTTGCCTGACAAACAGGCACAGGGACCGATCGTGACCGATCCTGTCCCCGTCGTGCCATCATCTAGCAACGTTCGAACCAGGGTTCATGAATATGGAGAGGGTGCGGCAAGAGTAAATGGCGGATATGCTTACTGGAGTGAGTTTCAGGATGGCCGGATATACCGGCGGCAACTGGGTGCCGATGTTGGACTAGAGGACGTTGAAGCGTTGACTCCAGGTAAGCACGTTTACTCACTAGCAGAAGAGATGCGGCGTGAGAAATAATAACGGCTGATGCTATGATGAACAGCGTCTGACGTCTATCGATATGCCGACTTTGATATCCACCCAACTATGGCGGACCTGTTGATCTGTATTCGAGAGGATCATACTCAGGATTTGCCTTCAAAGGTCAAGAATAGCCTTGTGTTGATCAATACAGCAACGAAGGATATTCAAGAAATGCGTCCGGCTCGCGCCGATGGATTTTATGCATTCCCCCGATTTGGCGGGAAAGACGGCAGCAAGATAGCTTGGATAGAGGTGAGCGAGGTCTAGTGGCTAGCGACCATTCCCGTTTTGACCATGACGTCGACTGCTTGCAGTGGACACATCCGGACATGCCTTGGGAGGGAACCGAGCTATATTACTCCAAATTCCACGTCGCTCAAATGGATAGACCTATCGTGCTGGAACCGATAAAGATCGCCGGCGAACATCTGAACGTCTCAATCAACGATATCAAATGGGACATTAGTAATCCGGACAAACTCTACTATCTCTCCGATCAGACTGGATTTGTCAACCTGTGGTGTATCGACTTGAGCAAGCCTGATGCGCAATCAGATATTGCAATGTACCCGCTTGCTCACGATCTCGGTGAACCCTTATGGTACCTCAGTCCTTCTTGGTATGCCATTGTTTCCGAAAAGGACGCGCTGATTGCACCCAACATGGACGGAGAACGGACGCTTTGTCATCTTGACCTCTATAAGAGACGAGTCTCTCCCATTACGAGTGACTATCGGGACATTATCAACTTGCAGCGCATCAACGACAAGCAGGCAGTGTTCCTCGGCGGTAAATACAACGAGCCGAGAAAGATTGTCTTGGTCACCCTCGGACAGCGAGGGGGCGACGCTACTTTCCAAGAAGTCGAGCTGTCCACTACCAAAGGTGGACCGAAGCTCGATCGCGACTATATTTCGAAAGGCGAGCTGATTACTCTGACAGTTGATTTTCCTCCGCCTTCCGACAACGTACGGAGTAAAAAGGTCGACCTCCATGTAACTCTCTATCCGCCGACGAATCCTGGATATAAGGCTGCACACGATGGAGAACTACCGCCTGTAATAACTCAAGTGCACGGAGGACCTACAGGCCGAAGCTCTCCCATATTCAACATACTCTACCAATACTTTACCACTCGCGGATTTGCCGTTCTGGATGTTGATTACGGGGGCTCATCTGGGTACGGTCGAGAATATCAAGACAGACTGAAGGGCCGATGGGGCGAAGTCGATGTTTACGATACCATCCAAGCTGTAATCGAGCTTGGGAAACTGGGCAAGATTGACGCGAACCGGGTCGCCATTATGGGAGGCTCAGCAGGTGAGGAGGCTCACGCTTTGAACTCGTTCTGTTGAAACTAAACAGGCGGTTCTTCGATATCTGAAGGCGGCTATACGGCTCTTGCCTGTCTCACGGATAGCAAAGTATTTTCTGCTGGAATATCGCTATACGGAATTTCCGATATGAAGCTGCTGGTTGGCGATACGCACAAGGTATGTGACCATTTGTGCCTCCAATTCACAACAAGCTAATTACATTCTGCTCGTACCCATGAACTCTAGTTTGAGGTGAGCTGTAGCCTGCATTTGTTCCAAGATTCTAGTCTGAATGCGTTTCCTTTATGCGTTATAGTCTCAATACATGGTTAAGGTAAGCTGCAAGCAACACGAGTTTGTGCTAGGATTCGTTTAACGCGACATGCTTTCGATAGCTTATGGGCGGAACCCTAGAGGAGGTGAGTTCGCTGAAAACGGCGGCTGAAGCACGTAGATACTAAAGGACTTTTACCAATAGATTCCAGAAGTCTATGAAAAACGATCACCCATTACTAAGGCAGGCAACATAACCGCTGAACTGCTTATGCTTCAAGGATTGGATGACAAGGTAAGTTGACCTCGAGTTGCAACGGAAATCAAACATTACTAATCTTTTCTTTGCTCCAGGTTGTACCTCCCGGTCAGGGTCAGTCTTAAGGCTCCTCATGCATTGCACCTCGATCCTTATCCCTCCACGTAATGTTTAGCTCGTACACTCGTCAAAAAAATCGAGGATGCAGGCGGCCACGTCGAGGCCGTCTTTTATGAGGGTAAGCAACATCTTAACTGAAAAGCTGCGCAAAACTGAAAGCGCTTTTTGCGTGATGCACTAGGTGAAGGGCATGGTTTCAGGAAGGTACGCAGGGTGATTGACAAGGGCATTATCCCGAACAAATCGCTAATCATCTCGCATTCTATAGCTTGAGAACTTGAAAGACAGTCTGATGAGAATTGAAAGTTTCTTGAAGAAGACTTTCAAGCTGGATTGAAAGATAGTGGCACGATCAAGCGTTTCCATTTGACATATATCACTCCGTTCAGAAAGCGCATACACTCGCAAATCTTCCTTCATTATAGTCCCTTCGCGAGGGTAGTGTAATCGCATATGATTCCGATTCAATCACTATTTCAGAATCGTTACTAAAAGCCTCCACAACCGGAACTGCTAAAACAGCGACTATCTACATTTTCGTGTGCTTGCCATTACAATTGACTAAATCCGCTTCAAGGTTCCCGTACGGCTATACAACGGTTTCGAAGAGCCGCTCTCACAAGTCCTCAATGTTCGGTACAGGTCCAATAGGAACGATTCTGGTAGGGTTGATCTGGGCATGGGACCAATAGTAGTGTTCCTTGATATGGGCAAAGTCGGTGGTGTCTTTGAAGGCAGGTTCATTCCAGTACAGGTTCTTGAGCCACCTGTTTTTTGTTTTTAATTGGGGTAAGTACTTCACAGGTTCTTGATCGCCGGTTCACGCTCGGGTACTCACCTGTTCAAATGGGGGTAGGTGTGACGAACTGGTTGAGGAGGCGAGTCAGCGATAGCAGGTTATAACGGGAATGAGGTTTGACACGTACCAAGGCCAAAGTTGCACTTGAAGCTATGTCGTTGGATGATAGCCGTGTGATCAATATCTCCGATAGACCAGTGGGGAATCACGAAGAATACTCACTGATTGTGGTAGACGGGATCATATCGCACAATAGTAGTGTACAATCTGATGAGGCAATCGGGTTAGTGCAGCTGTCCGACAGTGTTTGCGCTTCTACAGCCGTGACTTGCCTGATATCAGCTTCAGTAAGCTTCCCACCAACAAGGTAATCCCTTCCATCGCTCAAGATCTTGTCCAGCCTCTGCATGCTCTCCCCCAAAGGCTTGACGGCGGCTTCGTAAGCCTCTTGAGTAGTAGCAAAGCCCGACTTGTAGACACCGTTGTTGACGGTAGCATACACCCACTCATTGAGCTCGTCAATCTCCTTTCTCAAGGCTTCAGGGTAGAAATCCAACTCGGCTTTTTCCTTGGGCAAAAACTCATCAAAGGCATGGTTGAGGAATCGGATAATCTCGCTAGATTCGTTGGAAACGATCGTTTCGTGCTTCTTGTCCCAAATGACTGGCACAGTAAAGCGAGCGTCGTAGTCTTTCTGGGCCTTGAAGTACAAATCCCGGATTCGGTCGACGCCGTACACTTTGTCCTCGGTCGCTGCGGGGAAGGTTTCGTTTGCGGTGCCGTTGAAGCGCCACCCTTGGTCGTCCATGTGAGGGTGTACGATAGAGACGTCTGCAAGGAAGCAAGATGGCATGTGAGAAATCTCCGTTTATGGAGAAAACGAAGTAGATCACTCACCGAAGAATTCCTCGAGGCCCTTGAGTTTTCGGACGATCAATGTTCGATGTGCCCAAGGGCTAAAGTAACGGGACAAAACGTGACGATTCAGTCGGGTTTCAGGGGGATGGTACCTGACCAAAGCTTTACTTACCATGCAAGACTGACGTAGAGGTGGTACCGGCCTGATCATGGGATGCACAATCACGTCAGCGAAACTCAGGCTCACGAATCCGACTTTCCGCAGAAACCGCCAACTGACCCTTTTCCGGCTCAAACTTCCCGCCCTTATGGATGTCATCGCGGAAGCTACTGGTCTGCCTCTTGAAGCTGCCGTCATTGGAGGCCCAGGCGGTGATCTTGCCACTCTGTTCTGGTGTCGACATGGTGAACGTTCGGAGGGGGGATTTAGCGAGTTGCTTGCAGACGACGGATGGGCGATGTGCGAAGGCTTTCGTGATGACCAGGGTCGCTGCGGATGATCGCATGAACGGGAACGATGATCGCATGAATGGGAACCGCATAAACGGGGGACGGTGGGATCCAAGCACTGGAGGCTATATACGATTCGCGGGCCCAGCTGGTGTGTGCCCGATTAGCAAGCCGATGACTAATGGCTCGCAGCGGCTGTTTACTTTGTGCCACGTGGATTGCGGGCGAACGTGAACGCGCAGCATTTTACCAGGCAGGCCTCTTCTCTGTGTCAGTTCCGTGTCTTCCCGCCGGGCAGCTCGGACTCAGCAACCATGGACGACCGCGACCCAATCGTCTTCGACACACTCGTCCTGCTCGCCATCCAGTCCGCGTTCTACCTCCTTTCCCGTCGGTTCCTCGCACATGCCCTTCCGACACTCCGCAACATCTCGAAACAAGGGACAACGTCGACTGATGCACGCGACGACGACGGGGGCTTTGCGATGGATCCTTTGGATGGGACGGGTCGACGAGATCGAACTGAGATGGCCGAGGACGAGCTGTATGAAGAAGAGGATGCCCGTCTGCTGAATGCATCTGGGGGATTCTCAGACGTTGAAGCTGGAATGCAAAGGAATATCGGCCAGAGCACACGTCAAGGCTGGAGGAGAGACGTGGAATCCGATTCAGAAGATGACATGAGCGATATAACAAGGTCACATGCTGGTTCACCACTTCCCTCACCTGCGCTTGAGCTCGCCAATGGTCTGGAATCCCCACTGAACGGTGCGTCGACGGTCACACTGAACCAGCAGGAAGCAGGAATAGCAAACGTAGGAGTGAATGACGGGCAGGATGGGAAAGGGCATGTCAGACGTACATCAGCTCTTCACGGACAGCATGCGCCAACGATTCGGACTCCAGGTGTCACACACTCGGGACAATTGAACAATGGACGCTTCAGTGCTCAACCGGGGAGGAAACAGGAGACGCAGGTGATCAGGCTCTTCAAGACTCGGGAACGCTCCTCAAACGCCAGTCGAGCAGCGCAGGATCACAAGGAAAAGGAAAAAGTGGGCGCTACCCGAGGGTTGGGTTTTCTTGCACGGTATGTATGCACAGTCCGTTCATTTCGGGATCACAAGTTGTGCAGCCTACTGAACAAACATATCGCTTTTATTTTGCTACCTAGGAACCTGTTCTCGCTTTGTTTTGCGGAAAGTTTGACGTTGCTGCTACTTGTCATGTTTCATTCCATTGGAATTCTTAATTCACGGTACATCACAGTCCTCCGTGCCGCGTGCGTTATTCAGAACTTATTTTCGAAAGTCTGCCATAGTTCGCGACATGTCCATTTTTCGATCTCTCTGCATGTCTTGTTGCTTCTCATTCTCTTCGTAGTGCCATGGGTGCAGTGTATGCAATTGACATATAGAGCCAGAGGTGAGTAACTGTCATGCATGTATCTTGCACCTGCGCTTCTATCTGATACGGATATTTGGAACCCGGGCTAGAGGTATCGCCATTGCGATTCACAAAACAGGGCTCGGGGAGGCATCGTCTTTCCGTGGCAAAACGTCTGCTCATCTCGCTTGTACCATTCGGGCTATACGTCTTCCTGTTTACAAGGATACCGCCGTACGTGACCACGCTCGAATCGCCCTCGTTCAACGCCACTCTTGATTCGCTCATTCAGTCCGGCAATATGTCGCAAATCATCAACGGGACAAGACGAAATCCGGGGTACCGCCTGAAAGGCGCTTTCCCGCAAAAGGTCCACCTTGGCAATGTTGCAGATCTGGATGAATTCGATGACACTCCGACTAGACCAGAAGATGACGACGACGCACACGACGAAGATGCATATGAGGAGTACGAGTACGCCTTTGAGTATTACAGCCAACAGCAGTTGTGGAGAAAAGGAGGATGGCTTGAGCCTAGTCTGGGTCGAGTGGTTGTGCTGGGTGTTGTCGTGCTGGGTGGTTTATCCGGACTGGGAGCCGTCCGAACGGCTTGGAATTTCATCGAAAGTGGTGGATTGGGCAGCGGGTACGTCAAGATAGCCGATCTTGAGCGTTGAATCGCGTTCATATGTCTCACGCACATACATAAAACTATGCTAGGCGCCTAATCACGCGAGAAGACCTTATCAGCGCGGAACGTTCGCTCTATCGAATTCGACATGACACGGCATATAAACGTTCCGAACTGGCCAGGCGGCTTGGGGGCGCTGACGTGAATGACGGAAACAGCGGTTCCTCTAACGGGTGGATGGGCAGGGTTTTCGCAAGCACGTTGGGTAGGAACCAAGGTATGTCCTGGATTTACATTCGTTTTTTTAACATATCTGGAAAGAGAGGCTGTTTTTGTCGCTGATACTGTTGCCATTTAGAAACGAATTCGCTAAGAAGGGAGATACAAGGGCTTGAGGCGCTAGAGCAACAGGTCGAGCGCGGTCTAGAGGCTATGAAGCTTAGACGGGTGAGCGATTGTCCTCCTCTGAGGTTTCTTTTTGCTCATTTTAGGACGTGCTGACAATTTAACGTGGTTTTTCGCCGCAGAAACGTCAACGCTTCGCTCGTACACTTCGAGGAAAAGCTTTCAACCTCATTGGCATGGTGTTCGCGGTATACTGTATCGCACGAGTAACTATGGTCCGTCGTTTCGTTACACTGTCTGTAGTCGCGCCTAGTACCAATCATCATCGCACTATAGTGCTTCACGTCAGTTCTCTTCCCGCCATTGGCAACCAATAAGGTCGCGCAAAGTGACGAGCCTGGGGAAGGGGACATCGTTCAGGGGAAAGGAAACACGAACGGCGATTGGATCAGTTATTTGATCGCGTGGGGTTTAAGTCAATTGCCTACAGGAGTAGCAGACGTTGCGGTCTGGA
Organism: Naganishia cerealis; assembly: GCA_030039265.1. Lineage (NCBI taxonomy): Eukaryota > Fungi > Basidiomycota > Tremellomycetes > Filobasidiales > Filobasidiaceae > Naganishia > Naganishia cerealis. Next base: position 125,299 of record JASBWR010000083.1, read on the forward strand.
GTCGAGCCATTTCGTGAGTTTCAAGCGTCAACTTCCTTCTGCGCTGTAGAAGCTGACCAATCCCACGAGTCTACAATAGACTGCTCCTTACCGGTCTGTTGATTTTATCATCACTTTTGCAAGTTTTACGTTCAGTGGCCAAGGTGCTCCGACTTACGAGCAAGAGGATTGGTGCAGGCTTCTTACTCTTGACGCTAGGACAACTGATGGTATGGCACATGTTCTGCTCGTCTCCGCTCAGTTACTGACCTAACATTTGTACAGTCGACATATACCATCTCGCTTCTGATTCAGCTTCGATCCTTCATCCCGCCATCCATGCCAGACATGGACATGGGTGAAACCATCAATGCCAACTCCACAGTGATTTCAACCGTTGCATCTCAATTTACATCGCATGGCGAAACGTCATTGCTTGCCAGCCTACCCGAATTTCGGGTATTTGGTAGGTTGTTTGATGTCATGTTCTTGGTAGGCGCGATCAGTACCGCTCTATACAGGTATATGTCGCAAAAGATGCACGGCGTAGACGAATATGCGCAGGTTTACCATTAGTTATTAGACGATAGATTTGTATAAGGGCCTCATGGAGCGTGTGCATTGCGCAATAAATAACTGCGTCCACTTGCAGAGAGATGCCGTTTCGGCGGATCACATATTGCCTTTCGACTTCACAAACTCTACAACCTGGGTCCAGTCTCTCACTCGATGAACACAGGAGGGCAAAGCCTGTCCTACATCCTCTCCGGACCATTTCAACTTGCCTGCAAGTGTCTCTCCCTCTTCCGAATCAATGCCTCGCGCCGT